>SKCR01006376.1:0-25143 GCA_019454045.1 Zanthoxylum bungeanum
AGTAACTCTCGGGTCTTTACTAAATTATATAAGGTTCCGAGTGTAACTCGAAATCTCTAACTCTTAGAGTAATCTAACAATTAGATTTACATTATATAAATAAAGTAAGAGTTTTACCATATTAATAAATAAATAACCATGATAAAATAAATGTATTATATTGCATAAATATCAAATATTTCTACAAAAAGTGAATGGTGCTCGATCACCATTTTCAACATCTTCAACATTTGATATAACTGGTAATAATATTCAAACCGAACTAAAATTTAACAAAAATCGAGTGGTCCGAAATTTCCAAACCAAACGTCGAAATTTAACAAAAACGAACCAAACCTGAAATATCTATGTGACCGTATATTAATTCATTCTACGGGTGTTAAAAAAAAATTATTGAAATTGAAAAAATCAAATCGAAATGATAATATTTTTTAATTTGAAAATAATTGTTCAATTTTTAATTATATTATGTTGTTATTTTATATATTATATTAACGGATACATAAAATTATTTAACAAAAGTTTTAAAAATATGGATAGGAACGGACCAGATATGATATAAAGATATCAATATATGTACTCGTCCTGATTAATCAACGAGTGCGAAAATTATTCCCTTACTTGCCTTTGACGTATCGAGTTCTCATTCACACGTAAATTTTATCTCTATTTGAACAAGTATGTCAATATATATATCCGATCCGTTCAACCAACGTAAATAGAAAATTATCCACTTACTATCTCATTCCCACATGGAATTTTTGTCAGTTATAAAGTGTTGTAAATCTAATTTGGCATGCATCACTCAATCAAAATCTCAATTATAAAACATAAACATTGAACTTGAGAAACAAGAAAAACCTGGAAATGCGTTGAAGAAAATAATTATCTTAAACCAAGCCGAGATGACTATCTGTCCTTAAGAATTTATTAGCTCCGCCTCGGTGCTCTACGGATAATTTTGTGGCTAACGTTCTCCCAGGATTACTTGGATGCTTCTTGTAGAAGAGACACTCTTTCCACAAGAACTTGAACAAGAAAAATGGAGGAAACTCTCTTGCCTATGAACTTGACTCTCTAACTTTTAAGAATGTTGGAAATATTTGTATATCTTAGAATGAATTCAATGCCTCATTTATATAGGCATGGAATTGTGCCTTTGAGGATACCCTTTGGCATATGGTGTAACTCTCCTAAGGGTTATACCCTTTCCAAATACATTTAAAAGTCTAGAGATATATCCTTTGAATTTAGATGATATGTCCCTTCGCATTTGTGTCTTTCCCACAAGGCACTTCTAAGAGACATATCTCTCCCTACACATAAACTATTTATTTAGAGAATTTACAATAATTTTGTCATCCCAATTGAACAGGAAATGCCAATGAAATAAGTATTGGTAATTGATCAATATCAAAAAATTGAACGTCTTACATATTTAGGTACTTTAAAAAAAATAGATAGAAATGTTATTCATAAAGTTTAATTGGATATAAAGAAATTAAGATGTGTATCTGTGATATTGTGCAATCGTAATGTTCTTTTAAAACTTTTAGGAAAAAATTACGAGAAGGAAGTGAGATATGCGAGGTTTTATGGGACATATTATTGGATAATAAAATATCAATATCTCTAAAAATGTTATCTGGATAAGAATACTTTGATTTGTGTGAATAGCCTATGAGAGATACAGATAAAAATGAAGAAATCAAAGAAATTAGGTATAACATCAATTGATGAGAAGATAAGAGAAACATATTTAAGATGGTTTAAACAAATATAACACAAATCTGTAAGTATCCCAATAAAAAATAAGAATAAAATTATGATATAATCATATTTCAAGCCAGATCAATAAAGACTTAAATTAAAATAAACTATAAAAGAGACCTCTATATGATTATTTTTTTAAAGAAAAAATCATTAAATAGTGAAAATTCGCGATAAGCCTAGGTTCTGACCCTATGTGGAATTACAAACAATAAACAGGACAAGTCTTATTACTGTTATTATGGATGAATATCAGGCAACCACAATAACCAACAAATAAAATATGCTGCAAATACTAAATAAATAACAGAAAGTAAAATATCAAATAAATCAAACCACACAAAATCAACACAATAATTTTGGTGACGAAGTGGAAAACTCTTGCGAGTAAAAAACCACTTCGGGTATAGGCTACCACCCGAATCCACTATATAGAGAAAAACTTACAGCGATGGTCAAGACTTATGGTGGAAACTCCACCGACTCAAGCACCTCAATACTGCAAGAACTCAAGGCAACTCCTCAAGCCCGCGACCTACGGTTTTCTTCAGAACCTCTGAAGTCTCTGAGTAGATTGTATCACCTCTGACGCCGGAACTCCGACTACCAAATTTCCTCCTAAGGAACTCTAAAGGGTTAGGAATTTTGGGTTAAGTTGTGTTGAAGGTTTATCAAATATGGATTCACACCATTAATGAAGAAGACAATGAGATAATAAGTCTTCAATGGTGGAATCAAAGAGAGTTGAAAGCTTTTAGAGATTTTGCCTCAAGGGAAATATGTTTCAACTATCGGGGAAGGTGGCTCAATGTTTGTTTATATAGGTAGGGCAAAGGAAAATGGTTTCCTAGTGTTATTTTGGCTTAAAAACGTGTTTAAGATAACGTACTTACGCAGGGACGTTCGAACTCACTTCAAACGCACCTCAAACGCAAAGTTTCTGCCTCGAAAACGTTCGAACGCAAGTAAGAACGTCACACGAACGCCGTCGCGGACTGGTTTTCCGGTGCAACTTAAAACGCTTGTAACTTTCTCGTCTCTTGGCCAAATCACGAGTTCTTTATATGTCTTCGAGTCTACTTTCCAATGCAATTAACCTTATGTCAATTGGAGCTCTAAATCTTCTGGAAAATGTAAAAGAGTAAACGTCGTTCTGAAATCTCTATCTCATGTTGTCCAAATAGTCCAATTGCTCCGAGATCTTCAAGACTTATTAAAACTCAATTGAACTTGTTTTGTTACGGACATTACCAATAAAAATGGAACTAACAAATAGAATCAAGAATATATCTAATCTGGGAAGGGAACTGTATTTGAACATTTAGAACTAAAACGAAACTGACAGGAAGCCAACTGAGTCTTAGCTTATTTTATCTCTTAAATAATCCACTCAGTTTCCTTAACCGTTGAGAGCTTTCCAAGAACTAAGTCAATAATATTTTTGGCGTCTGATTCAATAATGAAAGCCGAAAATTTGGTTGACTTTGCTTCATGGACAACTAACATCAACTTCTGCCCCTTCAATATCTTCATATCATGCACCGATAATTGATTTATTGTAATCTCTCATCACTAAACACAATCCCACCGAATACTTCTCAAAATTTAAAGTTGCGCCTGCGTTAACCTTACCAAATGCAAAAAGTAAAAATAAAAATATCATGACAATTTTCTTCCAACGCCACTTTTTTTTTAACCTTACCAAATGCAAAAAGTAAAATAATAATTTCATCATTCATTGCACAATTGTAATTATTTTACAAGAGAAATTTCTCAAACATTGTAGCGATGACTGTGGTAAACTTGTCTCTTTGTGCTTGACTTTGAGTCCGTCAACGCTGATGAAATTAGCACAATATTGAATATGGTTTAATAAAAAAAGATTACTCAGGTCAGGTCCGGTTCGGATATGAAAAATTCAAATTTACATATATAAAAAATTCGATTTTGGATGTGAAATCTTCAAATCTATATGGATCCAAATTGCTGAATACTTGGATATATATATATATAAAATTTATATCATCCGAATTTTGATTTAAAAATATAAATATATTTTAAAATTATATGTTAGCAAATGTGATTTTAAGAGAATAGTACATGTAATACTATACAAAAAAGAATTACACATGAAAATATAAAACATAAATTTTAATTTATGTTGCCTCTAAAGTCTCCTCTTAGGCTCTTAACACAGTTAGTGATATACCAAATATTTCATACCACAACTGATTACATATCCTATAACGAGTGGTTCATCCTTCAAGTTCGTTCGATAAATGTTCCCACCACCATGTTGGGAATTATGGTACATGGTAATGAATGTGTAAGAAAACTTGCACGAAGTGGCCAACATGGGCAATAACTATTTCTTGACGCTTTTGGTCTGGAATAAAAGGGGACCTTAATGGCAAGTGAATATAACAACTCCAAACATTCTCACCAAATGTAAGCCTAAGTATTGGTATACCTTGCAGCTCAAATGTCCATTCATATTTTTTATTCTCAGTCTTTTGTTAGGTGCGGGTATACATGCACATTACTGCTGCTTTAACAGGGGATTAGATTAGGAATTACTATTTGATTAGGAATAATTATTAGTTGTTAATAAGGATATTGCATATCCAATATACTTATGAATAGTTATTAGTTGTTAATAAGGATATTGCATATCCAATAGACTTAGGGATACTCTTAAATCTCTCTATTTAAAGATGATTATTCTAATAATAAAGCAGCGAATTATTAAATCAACGTGAGTTGTAGATGCCTAGGGTTCCTCGAATTACTCAAATAAGTCGCTATAGAGAGGCCACGCAAATCTGATCCAGGTTTTCTTCCTGTCAACAAACCTGTAACAAGAGCAACTCAACAGACACCTAACAACTTGGCATCAGAGCCGGGCATGTCCAACCAACGCCTTGACCGAATGGAACACCAAATAGTGTCCCTTAATGAAGCGATACAAGCAAGTGAAGAAAGAACGTAACAGACACTGGAGAAAATGATGCAATCAATGACCACAGTGACTTCCCAGTTTGAAGGCTTTTCCAAACGAGACAGTGGGGGGGCATGAAGAAGATTCAACATCAGCACACATGGGTAAAAATGGACGATCTGAGTCAATGACCAATATCACAGTGTGTACCAGTTCAACAATGACCAAACTGAACTTTCCACGATATGATGGACATGATGATCCCACCTCTTGGATTTGTCGAGTTGAGCAATTTTTTGAGTTTCAAATAACGGAAGAAGGTGACTAAGTCTCATTAGCTGCGTACCATCTGGATGGAGATGTGCAAATGTGGTACCAACAATTGAAGGGAAGAACCGCAGCACTCAGTTGGGATAAATTAAAACAGGAACTGCACTTATGTTATGGACCAACCACGTTCTAAAACTTTTTTGAGGACTTGACAAAGCTACGCCAAGAAGGGGAAGTAAGAGAATATTACCTCGAATTTAGTAAGCTTTTGAGTTGAGTTGGAAGCTTGACAGAAGAACAACAAATTGGGTGTTTTATTAGTGGGTTGAAGGACCATATTCGGACAGAAGTACAGGTAACCAGCTCAGCCACCCTAAGTGCAGCAGTTAGTGCAGCCAGGTTGTATGAAGAGCGCAACTTGAACTTGAAGAAAACCTTAACAATGGAAAATCGCAGGCAAACCAATAATATAAGCAATCAACTAGCCTCATCACCAATTTCAATTGCGATGAGAAGTTTACCCCGAGACATCATTGTAAAAAGTTGTTTTTGATAGAAGGGATTTATTTCAATGAAGAAACTGACAGCGAAGGACCCTACCACAGCACCGACAGTGCAAACAGTGAGTTGCTAGAACCAGAAATCAGTATTCATGCAATTTCAGGGACTCCGGCTTCTAAAACCATGTGATTCAAAGGAAAAGTAACAGGTCAGGAAATCACAATACTAGTGGATTCGGGTAGCAGCCACAATTTCTTAAACACTCAACTTGCAAGACAACTCGGGTTGGATGTGAACAAACGGGATCCATTTGAAGTGGCAGTGGCCAACGGCAACAGATTACAAGGAGAAGGAAGTTGTTCTGAGGTGATAATCACTTTTCAGGGATGTGAATTTTCAATAGATTTTCTATTGTTGCTAATTGAAGGATACATTGCAGTTTTAGGTACCCAGTGGCTACAGACCTTGGGACTCATAGTGTGGGACTTCAAGGAACTATACATGAGGTTTTCAATGGGAGATAAGGAGATTCTGTTACAAAGGTTGAAGGGGCTAAAGAATTGTTTTAGCAATGGTAAACAAGTGGAGAATGAACTTAGAAAACAGAAAAGGGCATACATATTGCAGTTGCACGCCATCTGTTTGGGAGCGGACCAAATGGATACAACAATGACTAATTCAGAACTGCAGCAAATTCTGGACCTATTCCAGGGCATCTTCAAGGAACCAACATGGTTGCCCCCTAAGCAATATCAGGACCATCAGATACCCTTGCTGCAAGATAAATGGCTTGTTAATGTGAAACCTTATCGATATCCACATTACCAAAAGAATGAAATACAGAAGATTGTAGACAACCTCTTAACAACAAGAGTGATTCGAAATAGCACCAGCCCATACTCATCTCCTATTATTTTGGTAAAAAAACACGATGGCTCTTGGAGACTATGTGTGGATTATCGTTCGTTGAATGGGATCACAATCAAAGATAAGTTTCCAATTCCTGTTATTGATGAACTTTTATATGAGTTGAATGAGGCTAAATATTTCACAAAGCTTGATCTCAGGTCCGATTACCATCAGATTCGAATGCACCCGGAAGATGTGGAAAAAACAACATTTCGAACTCATCACGGACATTACGAGTTCTTGGTTATGTCATTCGGCTTAACAAATGCTCATGTAACTTTTCAAGCTCTCATGAACGAGGTGTTCAAAGATTTCACCAGGAAATTTGTGCTGGTATTCTTTGACGATATATTGATATATAAGCCGGACTGGGAGACACATCTGCAGCATGTAGAGACAGTTTTCCGATTAATCGGACAAAATCAGTTATTTGTCAAGAAGGAAAAGTGCAGTTTCGGGCAGATCGAGGTTAGTTATATGGGTCACATAATTTCACGGGAGGGCGTTGCTATGGATCCAGAGAAGACATCAGATATTGTTGCTTGGCCGAAACCAAGAAATCTACATGGCATTGGGCCAGGCCTGCCATAGTGTCATTGATCTTCCGAGCCCTGTGTCTTGTAATTGGTCCAACTGGTACATGGATTGGATCGACTGTGGTCTGGACCGAACCAGGTGCAGCTAGGATCACATTATACCCTCCCTCTTGAAAAGGATTTGACCTCGAATCGACACCTGCATCAAAAGGGGACAAATCAGAAACATTATACTCACCAGGCAGATCAAGCTTATATGCATTATCATTGATCCTTTCGATGACTTGAAAAGGGCCATCTCCTCGAGGTTGAAGCTTGGATCTTCGTTGTGCCGGAAACCTTTCCTTACGCATGTGTAACCAAACCCAATCACCAGGCGCAAACACCACGCTTTTACGGCCTTTATTCGCATGAGAAGAGTACTGTTCATTTTTTCGTAATATGTGTTCACGTGCTTTCTCATGTATTTGTTTCACCAATTCTGCTTTCTTTTTCCCATCTAAACCTACTCTTTCCTCAACAGGCAAAGGCAATAAATCCAATGGTGTTAGTGGGTTAAAGCTATATACAATTTCAAAAGGTGAATATGAAGTAGAAAAGTGAATGCACCTATTGTATGCAAACTCTATAAATGGCAAACACTCTTCCCATGATTTTAGATTCTTAGTGATTATAGTGCGAAGCAATTGAGTCAAAGTCCTATTGACCACCTCTGTCTGTCCATCTGTTTGAGGGTGACATGTAATAGAATAAAGTAATTTAGTCTCTAGCTTACCCCACAAAACCTTCCAGAAATGACTCAAGAATTTAACATCTCTATCAGAAACTATACTCCTAGGAATCCCATGTAGTCCTACTACTTCCCTAAAGAATAAGTCTGATATATTAGTGGCATCATCAGTTTTATGGCATGCAATAAAGTGTGCCATTTTGCTAAATCTATCAACCACTACAAAAATGGAATCCTTACCTCGTTTAGTCCTATGTAAACCCAACACAAAATCCATCGAAATATCTACCCATGGTTCACTAGGTACATGTAATGGAGTATATAATCCATGAGGCTTCACCCTAGATGTGGCCTTTCTACAAGTGAGACACCGATCACAAATACGCTCTACATCGCGTTTCATCTTAGGCCAGTAAAAATGCTCCTTTAAGGTTTCTAGGGTCTTACTAATTCCAAAATGTCCTCATTAGTCCACCTCCATGAGCCTCTCTCACTAATAGCTCACGCATACTACAAGAAGGAATGCACAACTTATTTTCTCTAAACAGAAATCCCTCATGTTGGTAGAATTTACTAAATGCAGATTTAATACATGCAGCATATATATCACTAAAATCCACATCACATGCATAAAGCTCTTTAATAAATTCAAATCCTAACATTTTAGCACTTAAAGAAGTAAGTAAAACATACCTGCGTGACAAGGCATCTGCAACTACATTTTCCTTACCTTGTTTGTAGCGAATGACGTACAGGAATGTCTCTACAAACTCCATCCATTTAGCATGCCTCTTGTTCAATTTTCCTTGCCCTTTAAGGTGTTTCAAACTCTCATGATATGTGTGTATCACAAACTCTTTGGGCCATAGGTAATGCTGCCAATTCTCCAGTGCTCGAACAAGTGTATACAACTCCTTATCGTATGGGATACCTCAAAGCTGCCCCGTTCAACTTTTCACTGAAGTACGTAATTGGTCTGTTCTCTTGCATCAATACCGCCCCAATACATATGCCACTTGCGTCACACTCTATCTCAAATGTGCTCTCAAAATTAGGTAGTGCGAGGACTGGTGCATTGCATAACCTTTCCTTGAGAGTCTGAAAAGCATTCTTTTGAGCTTCACCCCACTGAAATCCAACAGTCTTCTTGACTACCTCAGTCAATGGTGTTGCTATGCTACTGAAGTCCTTAACAAAACGCCTGTAGAAACTCGCCAATCCATGAGATCTTCTTACCTCATACACTGTAGTAGGTGTTGGTCAATCCCTAATCGCTTTAACTTTCTCTTCGTCCATCTCTATACCATCTGCAGTCACTACAAAACCAAGAAAAACGACTTTATCCATGCAAAATGTGCATTTCTTATAATTAGCAAATAATTTTTCGTTTCTTAAAATATCAAGCACACATTTCAAATGACCTACATGTTCATCTAAAGATTTGCTGTATACTAATATATCATCAAAATAGACCACTACAAACTTCCCTATACATGCACGCAACACATGGTTCATAAGTCTCATAAAAGTACTAGGGGCGTTTGTTAAACCAAAAGGCATTACTAACCACTCATATAGCCCATACTTAGTTTTAAAAGCGGTCTTCCACTCGTCACATTCTCTCATACGAATCTGGTGATATCTACTCTTAAGGTCAATTTTACTAAAAATCTATATCCATGTAGTTCATCTAACATATCATCTAGCCTAGGAATGGGATGTCGATACTTTACCATGATATTATTGATGGCACGATAATCCACGCACATACGCCACATCCCATCCTTCTTAGGCACTAATAACACTGGTACTGCGCACGGGCTCATACTCTCTCGTACGTAACCCTTCTCCATCAGCTCCTCAACTTGCCTTTGAAGTTCCTTGGTCTCCTCAGGATTACTCCTATATGCGTGTCTATTAGGAATGACAGATCCAAGCACGAAATCAATCTGATGTTCTATCCCTCGAATGGGTGGAAGTCCATTAGGAATGTCCTCTGTGAGTACGTCTTCAAATTCCTGTAAAAGAGAAGAAATAGAAAAAAGAAGTGAATTGTTAGTGTTAGTAAGTAAAGAAAAGTGTGGTGTGTCTTTATACACTAGCAGCAACATGAGTTTGCCAGCTTTGTAGGCTCTCCTCACTTCTCCCTCACCAAGATAAAAACTCTTTTTCACTCTCCTTTCTTCTCACTCTCTCCCTCAGCCCCATTTCCCTTGGGTTTACTCTCAGTTCTAATCCCAGTGTTTCCCCCACTCCCGTGTTTAGATCTCATTTTCTCATTATTATCACTCTTATCCCCCAAGGATGGACTTCTCTTTCTCTCTCTCTTTCCATTTCCAACTGTAATTTGACTTGATCATCATGAACCTGTTTTGGTGTCAAAGGGTATAATGTAATGGGCTTGCCCTTATGCTGGAAAGAATATTTGTTTCGAAACCCATCATGCATCACCTTCCTATCGAACTGCCACGGCCTCCCCAAAAGTATGTGACCTGCCTGCATTGGTACCACATCACACAACACCTCATCCGTGTAAGGTCCAATGGTAAAAGTCAACAATACCTGCTTGGTCACCCTGATCTCACCACACTCATTAAGCCATTGTAGCCTATATGGCTTAGGATGGCCAAACATGACAATCCTAATCTTGCCACCAATGCTGTGCTAGCCACGTTGGTGCAACTACCCCCATCTACGATCATACTACATGACTTCCCATTCACGCTACACCTAGTATGAAAAATATTCTCTCTCTGCTGCTCGGTCTCCTCCTCAACTATCTGTGCTGTCAATGCTCTCCTAGACACAAGCGACAGATTATCTAGTGGGTATGCTGCTCCCTCATCATCATTAACATCCTCTAATGCAGGTATCTCATCTTCCACCTCCTCATCTGTGGAATCGATATTACCATCATCCTTCACTATTAGTGTTCGCTTGTTGGGGCACTGTGATGCATAATGTCCCAAACCTAAGCACTTAAAACACTTTACCTCCTTGGATTTTGGAATTACCACTTCAGACTTAACCTTAACCCTACCAGCCTCTATTTCCTTTCCCTTACCACTATCAGCCCTGGACTTATTGAAACCCTCATCTCTCCGTTCATTACTAGGCCACTTCCCACTCCAAGTAGAAGTTCCATGTATAGTGTATCTAGATGCGGATTTCTTCATCAACTGTCTTTCTACCTTGATCGCCATATGTAGCATATCCTCCAACTCCACATAATGATGCAACTCAACTACACTTGCAATCTCCTTATTTAACCCTCCTAAAAACCGAGCCATCGTGGCTTCTCTATCCTCCACCCCATTCGCCATAATCATTGCTACCTCCATCTCTGTATGATAGTCCTCAACACTCTTCGAACCCTGATACAAATGTTGTAGCTTCTGATATAATTCTCTGTAATAGTGGCTTTGAATGAACCTCTTACGCATAAGAGCCTTTAACTCCTCCCAAGTATCGACTGGCCTCTCGTGGTTCCTCCTCCTATTAGTTACCAACTGATCCCACCAAATCACCGCATAGTCTGTAAACTCAATTGCAGCCAACTTCACATTCTTCTCATCAGAGTACCTATGACAATTAAAGATCAACTCAATCTTCCTTTCCCAGTCCAAATACGCCTCTGGATCATTTTTGCCGTGGAAAGATGGAATTTTCATCTTGATACTGCCTAGGTCACCATCAATATCATATCTCCTACCACGATCTCTCCTGTCAGGCTCCCTCCGATAGTCATAATTATGCTCATCATATGCATCTCTCCCATATCTATCTCCAAATCTGTCACCAAATCTATCACCAAATCGTCTATTTTCTCCCCCATAAGCCATTCTATCTCCTCTCTGAAACCTCTATGCTCATCAAACCTCCTATCCCGCCTGCCATATCTCCTCTCATACCGCCTATCCTGCGGCCTATTCCTATCCTCCTCATCTTCGAACTCATCCAACTCCTCCATATCATCCAGATTATTCTCTGCCTCAAACTCATGTATAGGTACCCTAGGTGGTTGCTTGTCTGTCTGTCTGTTCCTGCCTAGATTGTTGTGGCCCTTCAACCTCCTTCTGACCACCAGAGAATTGAAGACTAGTAACCTCCCTCGACAACCTCTCTATCGCCGCGTTCATAGTTCCAAACATCTCTCGGACTCAGCCATATTTTGCTCCATGGTTTTAAACCTTCCATCAACGTCCATATCTTTCTCTGCCATCTTACTTAACAAACAATTAGTAATAACAAGAAATAAATAAATTAAACAAAGAAAACCTCACGAACTCTCGTGTTTCACTCTCTCTCAAACACTCTCTTCGAAAATTACCTCCGTTCAATGTCGAACGCTAACCACCAATGGATTGCACAATCCGTGTGTAGTCCAAAAGTCAGCAAAATCCACAAGGAATCAAAGGAATAAGGATATCAAGTAATATAAGACGTGACTCGAGAAGTAAAGACGACACTCGATCAATAAAACCTAAAACTAGAGTGCAAAAGGAAATAATAAAATCAACAAGATCAATTTTATTTTATTTTTTTTTTCAAATAGGATTATCAAAATTACGGTAGAACGAATCAATCAACAATACCCAATTTTCACCCCAACGTAAGATAATCAAAAATACCTAATGTAAATGACGTAATATATATAATTGCAGTAAAAAAAAGAAAGGAAAATAACCCAAAATAAATCACCAAATAACAAACAATTGAATTGACTACTAGAATTGCATAAGACAATGTTAAAGTGAAAATAAGACAACTGCAATCAAAGCCCAATTATGGCTGCAGCCTGCAACGTGAGCTTTTTTTTTTTTTTTTTTTTTTTTTTTTTTTCCTACCACACACGCTGAACCACACACACAAAAGGTCCAAAGAAGATTTGCTTTTTTTTTTTATTGGCAGTGACAGGCGTGATTGATTTTGTTTTGTTTTGTTTTGTTTTTTTTTTTTTTGGTATCAACGACACACAGGAAGAAAAAAAAAGGGCAAGATTGAGAGACGGAAAGAAAGAAAAAAAGAACATGAAACGGAAAGAATGAAAAAGAAAGTCAGACCTGAAATCTGGCTCTCATTATCAATTGATACGAAACAGGATACGAAACAGACGAAACCCGATCCAAGATCCCGTAGACCCCCAAAGAACCTGTCCTTGAAAACCCTTGGAGATAGCCTCAAATGAATTTTGCCAGCAAATAGGACGCCACAAAGGATGCCAACCATTTGATAAGTCTTTGTTCAATCACTGAACGATGATAAATTTTTCTCAATCTCAAGAAAAGGTTACTATTCACGCACAAATAATAGGGTCCTTCATTAAAAGTTGTTTTTGAGTTTAAATAGTAACATACTCAAACCCTAAGAGAGATAAAAAGATTAATATAGCCCTAAACTACCCATTATCAACTAAAAGCCCATAATTCCTAATTTCTAGCCCATTTTGAACCCATAACTAAATAAAAATAAACTAACCCCAAATAATAAATAAAAAACGGTAATCCCCGTTGGTTCCATACATGCAAATAAATAATAAATATGCTTAAATAACTGAAAACGATTCATGCTGCTCCCTGATGACTTGGGTCAAGTGTATAACTCTTGAACCCTCTTCCTTGAAGTCCAATAGGTCTCGAACATGCTTGTTTCAGCTACATGGCATTGGGCCAGGCCTGCCATAACGTCTTTGATCTTCCAAGCCCTGTGTCTTGTAATTGGTCCAACTGGTACATGGATTGGATCGACTGTGGTCTGGACCGAATCAGGTGCAGCTAGGATCACATCAGTCTCTCTCACACGGTCCGCAGGTTTACTCAGTCCACTCCCAATTCCGACGCAAGTGTGGAGTGATATATCTATGGATTTTATTTAAGGATTGCCAATTTCAAAAGGAAATCTACTATATTTGTTGTGGTCGATCGTTTGTCGAAGTACGCTCATTTCATCCCTATCAGACATCCCTACACAACGGTAATGGTGGCGCAAGAATTCTTTGAGCATGTGTTTTTAAATTTCACGGGTTGCCTGAATCCATTGTCTGTGATCGAGATTCTGTGTTCACAAGCATTTTTTGGATGGAATTATTTCAATTAGGGGGAACTAACTTCAATTTCAGCACAGCATATCATCCCAAAACGGACGGCCAAACTGAAGTTGTTAATCGGACCCTTGAGATGTACCTTCGTTTTATCTCCAGTAACAACCCGAAGGAGTGGCGGACTTGGCTGCCTTGGGTGGAATTTTGCTACAATACCAACCAACACAAGTCCACGGGCATGACACCATTTGAGTTAGTTTATGGAAGGAAACCCCTAAATCTCTTATCTTATGTTCCAGGTACAGCTCAGGTGGACTCAGTGGAGCATTATCTTCTTGCGAGAGATATGACATTGCAAGAAGCCAGAGAAAACCTGAAGGCGGCTCAAAATCGAATGAAACTCATCTATGACTCCAAGCACATCGGTTGCCAATTCAACGTGGGCGATTGGGTGTACCTTAAGCTCCAACCATACAGGAAAATAACAGCAGCCCAGAAAAAGGAACAATAAGCTCGTGGCAAAGTTCTTCGGGCCATTTCAAGTTGTTGAAAGAATTGGACCAGTAGCTTACAAATTACTACTACCAACATCTGTCGAGCTACACCCAATTTTTCATGTCTCTAAGCTTAAGCGTATGGTGGGAGATAACACTGTGATAGAAACGTCATTGCCTGAGTATTTGACCAACGAAACGACAGTGTTTCCATTACCATTGGCTGTGCTGGATGCAAGGAAAGCTTCGGGCAGAGATGAAATTTTGGTCCATTGGCAGGACTATTCACCGGCCGATGCTACTTGGGAATCTCGTGAAGAATTTCAGCTTCGATATCCTTATTTCACCCTTGAGGACAATGGTGTTTTCAAGGGGGAAGGAAGTTGTTAGGTGCATGTATACCTGCACATTACTGCTGCTGCTTTAACAGAGGATTAGATTAGGAATTACTATTAGATTAGGAATTGTTATTAGTTGTTAATAAGGATATTGCATATCCAATAGACTTAGGAATATTTATTAGTTGTTAATAAGGATATTGCATATCCAATAGACTTATGAATACTCTTAAATCTCTCTATTTAAAGGGGATTATTCTTAATAATAAAGCAGCGAATTATTAAATCAACGTGAGTTGTGGAGACCTAGGGTTCCTCGAATTACCCAAATAAGTCGTTATAGGGAGGCCACGCAAATCCGATCTAGGCTCCTCAACAAACCTGTAACAAGAGCAACTCAACAGACATCTAACATCTTCCTTGTTAGGGATTGCCCATCAACGAGATACCGTGATGGTTTATACTTTCCGCTTTTTCACACATAATATGACATTTTGTCTGCTTGCCACCTTTTAAATTGGGAGAATTTCTAACAACAACCACAATATCATTTTCCAAACCAACTCCCTTCACCTAATTTATTATATATTATCTACTTTCAAAAATCTAAATAATAAATATGCATAATTTCTCTTTTTAAAAAATAAATAATGAATTTTCATAAAACAACAATAATAACTAATATGATCTGTAGCAAATTCGGGTGTATAATATCGACTATTGTTAGAGATGCTCTCCACACTTAGAACATCATTCTCACATGACCAACTATCTGAAAATGAACTCAAGTTGTATTCATACATAATGTTCTATTAAGAGGAGAACTCTGATATAAGAAGAGAGAATGAGAGGTTGAAAGGGAAATAGTAGGGGAGAGAGACTTTCCTATTTCAAAAGGCTCAAATGATCTTCTAAACGATATTGCGTTCAAATTTACAAACTATCTCTTCATATATAAAGATGTTTACAAGATAAATATTACAGCCGGAACACATTTAATACGATAAGATTCCAACTTTAAGAAAAATCAAAGCTTTTCAAAAAGCTAGCCAATACAATTTTAGAAAAGGTAAAAGTAGATATAAACATTATTTTACGAAAGCAAACAAGACAAACAACTTAAAAATAACCAACTCACATCACTACTTTCACAAAGTAAAGTAAACATGACTTTTAATAAAATAAAAGCAAAAACAGAGGTCACATTTCATTATACATAAAGCAAACAAGACAAACAACTTAAAAATAAACAACTCACACCACTATTTTTACAAAGTAAAGTAAACACGACTTTTAATAAAGCAAAAACATAAGCAAAAATAAAAATCACATTTCATAATACATAAGTAATATTAAATAAATTAATAACGAATCAAAAGAAAATTAACTAAATAAAGAAACAAAAAATAAATAACAAAATATATATATATATATATATATATTATATATATAAGATTTATTAAATAAATAAAAGAAAATAAGTATATAAAGACTATTAAATAAGTTAAAGGTGAAAAAAAAAAAGAGATAAAAAGTAAAAGAATTAAAATTAAAATTAAAATTAAACAAATAATAAATAAAAAAGTAAAGTAAATTAAGGAAATCAAAAAATAAAAGGGAAAAGTTATTAATTTAAAGAGTAGGGCCTAGGGGTATTATTAGAAAGAAAATGAGAGAATAAGTGTTTTTTTTTTTAATTGATTTAGGTGCCCGTGAATGTGATGCACCATTATAGGTTTTAGTGGGTCTCATAATTTTACTTTAAATTTTAAAAAAATATTATAATTTGACAGGTGGGTCCCATAAGATTTCCTTTATAAAATTAGCAGCTCTGACTGAGGTATCTCAATGCATTTCACACCAATCATTAAGCTCAAAAACTTCAAATTTGTTCAAAAATGTATGTAGCTATTTTGCTGGTTACTCTAATTGTTGTTAAGATTAGCCATTGGTTTTATATTTGGGCAAACCCCAAGTGTAATGGCAAATTACCTCCCGGTTCAATGGGTTTTCCGATCATCGGAGAAACGATCCAGTTCTTCACTCCCTATTCAATGTACGAAATCCAACCGTTCGTTAAAAAAAGAATGACTCGGTAAGCTCACAGCCAGTTAAATTTATTGGTGAGAAAGCTTATATTAGAGCGCATTTGTCCGTTTCCCGTACGTATTTTATTCTCTAAGGAAGCCTGATAGTACCATGGTTGCACGACGGAACACTCATGTGGGGAGGCTTCCTTTGAAAATAAATCCGTGCGGAAATTGAGCTCAACAGACAAATGAGCTTCCTCGGTTAGAAATTAAACATCAGATTCAGATATATTGACCAAATTATTATTATTATTATTATTTTGTTTCTGGGTACGTTTCAGATATGGCTCTGTGTTTAGAACGAGTATAGCTGGGCAGAAAGTGATTGTGTCCACAGATCCTGAGACAAATTATAGCATTATGAATCAAGAAAATAAGTCACTTTTATTTTGGTGTATTGATGGTTTAGGGTGTAGGGTCCAGGATCTCACCTTGAGGTACTGGGTTCGAATCCAGGAGGTGCACTTTTTGTAAGAGCCTGGATAGCCGGTGGTTTTACCTGTGCCGTTGCCCATAATGGGTGGTTTGGTGGCGGGATTTCCATCGTTTCCAAAAAAAAAAGTATTGATGGTTTAATTAGTCAAATATTTGGAGATCAAAACTGGCTCTCACAGCATGGAAGCGTCCATAAATACCTGAGAAACTTGGGTTTACATCTCACTGGCCATGAAATCCTGAGGGAAAAATTCCTACACGAAATTGATGAAACAACTCGAAGACATTTACAAACCTGGGCTAGCTGTGGCACTGTCAATGTCCGTGAAACTTCTGCAGAAGTAAGCTACAAAATTCAATTACTCTACAAAAAATATTAAGATTTTGACGAAAAATAGGGTGGGTAAATGAGCAGGACTTGAAAAAGTCCACCTACAAAGTGTTGTTTATTAATATTTTTTAAAAAATTTAATTTTTTAAATTTTTAATTCATGCTGTGGAGAGATTTTTCAAATCCAGTCCATTTGCTAACCATACGGAAAAGTAGTAAAATATTAAATTTTGTATAACTTTAAGAATAAACTATAATTTATCAATACTCGCAATAACTAATTATTAATTTTACAATAATAAGTCTATTATATACTCCATCCGTCTCTTTTTGATAGACTATCTTTCTATTTTTGGAAATCCCAAATTATAGTTCAATTTCCTTGTTAAGAGAGAGTTAAAGGAAGAAGTTTACTTCCTTATTTAATAAACAACTTTATTGATGATTGTGTTGTGTTAATGAGGGGTATATCAGGAAAATATTAATTTTTTTTACCACTTTAATCTTGTTCCCTTATTTTGTTGGGAAAAAGACCAGCGGCCTATTAAAAAGGGACGGTGAGAGTTATAATTTACCAATACTCGTAATAATTAATTATTATTTTTACTATAATAATTCTATTATATGTTATTATTATTATTATCTATTTGACTTTGGAATTAAACTTCCTGGGCTACTGGCAGATGATATTCGAGTCTTCTTCGAAGAAGCTGATAAGTTATGATGAAAGAAAATATAAAATGAAACTCAGACAGAATTACAAGGCTTTCAAGTTGGGTATTGTCTCATTTCCTTTGTACATTCCTGGAACCGCTTTCTATGAATCCTTAAAGGTAATATAATTTATTTCCTTATTATTTCTGGTAATTAAATGTGTTTAGAATTCTCACTTTCACCAAAGGGAAATTATAATTTTTCAGCCAATACTTGAAAACGATTGGGTTTTTGTTTAAAAAACCAAAATACTCTATTTTACATTAGCAAATATTTAACATCGTTAGGGATATATGGAGATTGACACAGTCTCAATAGAGATTGGTAATTATCGGGACGTTATATACCATCCCGATTTTGATTTGGAATTAAAAATTATCTCAAATTCCTATTGTTGATTTCCCACGCCCAGAATTTTCACTTCAAAAGAAACAGAGACTAATGGCAGTAGCAATTAAACCCACAATCGAAAATCAATCGCACCAAGAACAAGCAATTTTTACTGTGGTTCACCTGAAAAGAATTTCACACTACATCCACGTTGAACTCCAGAATAAGGAGCTCACTGCACTAATCAATCACAAGATTACACAAGAATCTTGAACTAGCTTACAACACCAATTTCCCCAAATTAAAGACTATCACAAGATAAACCCTAATCTCTAAAAGTGTCAATCTCAACTCCTTATTTGAAGGTCACACTAACTTGGACTAGGAATATGGCTTAACAATTAGCCAAACAATAATAGGAGAAATGTGTAAAGCAATTAATAAAATCTATCTATTTCTCAAACCCTAGCATCATTTATATATGATGAGCAAAATGATGAAATCTGAGCAACAGGGATTGCGTCACATGTCACTCATCCAACGGCTGGATAATGACTTCACATTTTACACCTATGATTTTTTGAATCGGTATAAAAAATTTCCTTAAATCTAAATAGTTCGGGTTCCCGAATCTCGATCGAAATTTTAGATTTTTTATACTAAATTTTGTGATTCAAGATTATTTTTTATCCTGAATTCTGTTTGGTTTTTTGAATTGTGACAAAAGAAAAAAAATCATATCGAATTCCAATCAAAATTCTTATCCATGATTATTTTTCGTCTAGATTGAAATTCAGAATTTTCTGCCAATCCTAAATCTCAAAACTTCGTAGAAAAAACAATCACTTTAAAAGTTTATTGAACTTTCGCCTATTTTCCTATATAAAAAAAATGATAATTTCCCTAACCAGAATTAACTGGTACTCACTTTTTAGGAACTAGGCATCTTAATTATATATAAATATAAAAACAGTAAAAGAAAATGACTTAAAAACCTAAAAATTTCGTATAAGGATAAATACTGTCCCTTAATTTCGAAAATAGAGGGCAGCAATATCTTGAAATCACAACTTAATTATATTAATATAAATAATCTAAAACTTTTATAAGATTTGATTTCAACAAACAACATGAATTAGCTTCGTGGAAATCATTTTCATTTGAAACAAAAGAAAAAAAATGTCATTTTTGTTGACGGTGAATTTTCATTTGAGAATAAAAAATAAATTTCCTTCGAATAATCAATTATGTAGTATGCGAATTTATTTAATGGTGGGGGAATTAATATGTAAGATCAAACACACAAACAAAAATAAATTATTGTACGTGGTTCGACAAAACATGCCTACATCCATGACGGAGAAAACGGGAGGAAATTCCTAATATTGAATCACAAGAAGGCTTGGACTTAACCTAACACTTATGCTGAAAATCCACCCTCAACACTTACATAACTCTAATTTCTAACATGCAATTAATCATTAAAAATTTGAATCACATGTTAACATGTTCAAATCGCACCTTCAAGAAAATATAATGGCTTCTTCAACAGAGCATCAAACCAAATTTAATTTTAATTTAAAAAAAAAAAAAAAAAACAACTAAGAATCACTAAGCCTTGAGTATTACAAAGGATGAATCATCTCTTATTCCTCACTTTTTTTTAGTGATCTATTTCGTATTTCAGATATTATAATGAATACCCAACAAAGTAATACTATATTTATTCACAAACATATGCCTCCCCATGTTGGAGGTATATGATTTTTTTTTTGAAATAATTGGAAATTCCACCGCCAAATTATTCATTTTTTATTTAAGTGGAGCAGATAAAAAACACAAAATCTCAAGCTGAGATCATGAGCCCTACACTACTGAGACACGCCCCTTGAGGACGAGGTATATGATTTATTCACAAACATATACACATATATATATATATATATTATATATATAATATATATTATATATATATATATATATGTCATTCTTTACATAAAAAAACCAAAGTTCGATCCTCCTTGTACTAACAAAAACATATAAATTAAAGTTGAACAAATAATTTTACTTTTTATTAATAAAAAATAAAAATTCTCTTGGGCATTTATCCAACACTTTGTCCATGTAATATATAAAGCAAATAAGTTTTTATTGTTGAATTAGGCAAGTCTCTTTTTTATTTTTTTTAATAGTTGAAAATCTCGCCGTCAAATCATCTATTTCGAATTTAAACGAAGCAGATAAAATTATTGACTATTCCAAATTCTTAAAAAAAAAAAAAAGAAAAAAAAAAAAGACAAGTTTAAACTAGACAAGCCGTATACAGGAAATTAGACAAGCCGACAAACTAGACAAGTTTAAACTAACATTCCGTAAATAGATAAAAAGATTTCCTGGTACCCACCAACTTCACACAGAATTTCAACAAATAAATGAAGAATAAACAAATTATTTGTTAAACTTTAATTTATATATTTATCTAGTATAAGAAAGATTGAATATTGGGTTTGAATTTTTATTGTTCAATTTTTGAATTTTTATTGTTCAATTATCATTTCGTTTTATTTTTATCACGATGTTTGAAAGATTACTCTTAATTTACTTATATTTTAATTTCAATTCTCTTAATTTCGTTTTTCTTTTATTTTTATATTTTATACAATTCTTTTTTTTTTAAAATGAATATTGAATATTATTCTTTTTTATTTTCCAATTTTGTCTCTATTGTACACTTACATTGCATAATATAGATCCAAATTCAACACAAGATATGTCCCATATACATCAATTGATATGTATGCGGGTTTGTAGAGTGTGCACGTGAGATTCATTCCTATGTGAAATACGTGAGACACACGTGACGATCATTCTTTGTAAATGATGAGAATGATTATGTGAGATGCGTGAGATACACATGATGCGTGTTTTTTTTATCGATGATGAGAATGATACAGATCATCACGATCATCCTAATAATATATGTAAGTGTGGAGAAGTAATTACATGTGAGTTATACAATGAACTAATCTTTTAGTTAGTTAAACATAATATGCATCAATTAATTCACGGATATTTATATAAAATATAAATATTATTTTGTTTCATAAACTATAAATATTATTTTAACTTATATTTTTGACTTATAAATATTTAAACAGCCACATGGGCTTCCCCACATTGATAGCTAAACTAACCAGAAAGAAGACCCAAAATTCAGAGCAGCCATTGAATTCAAAAACTATTCGAAGCGGAAAATGAGATCCCACATATATTATTAAAAGAAGGTCCTATTAGTATTAATTGCATCAACTTGTATGAGATCCCACTGCATATTAATACAAGGTCCAGCTTGTATTAACTGTTAAGTACTTGAATTTTTATGTCAAATAAACGTATTTAAATCACACAATCTAAAAGAGATGAGTAGTCAATACTCATTTAGTGAATTAATCGATCTGATAGTTGTATCGTCCAATTGGTTTAACAGTCATATTGTTCAATCGGCCTAATCTCCAAATCGTTCGATCATCAATAAAAACGTCACAACCAGCCGAAACAACACCCAAATCAAGGAATAATTGCACAAATGTGACCAAACAGTTGAAAGATGCAGTGCATGTTCATAGTGGTTTTGATGTAAGTAGCACACCACAACATGGAGCACAGCATGGCTATTATCACAATAAGGGGCACGACTGGGGCAGCTGCCACATCTAGTAGAAGGCGAAACATGGAGCTGTAAGATAATGTAATTCAACCATTCAAGAAGTTACCATGTGGTTTTTTGCGCTACTATATAAGTCCAAAGTTAATCTAGAAAAAGGAGAATAATCAAAAGACTCTTGTGAGTTAGGATTGTGTGTTTTTGCGTCATTTGTAAGTATTTCTCAATAAAATCATTCACTATCTTTTGGGACTTTTGTTTCAAAAGGTTTGAACCTTACGCGCTCTTTTTTGCTGTTCAACAAAATCTGGCGACCACAGTGGGAGGATTGGTGAAAGGAAATTGAGATGTCTCCGAAAAAGAACACTCGGCAAATTGGATCAGGTACATAGGAAGCAAGATTTGAGCAAACCAACTGAAACCGTGTTTCTGCTGTAGTAGAGCATTTGATGGCTTAGTGGAAGGAAGCCACTACGAGACCATTGTAAAGAAGTCAATAGCTTCTTGTTGTCCAGCTGTCATTGAAAGGTATTGTTACCTACTGCAGGCCATCCTTGAAGACTAATGAAGATAGCTCCAAGCTAACTTTAGGTGATAAGTTGAAAGTATGGCTAACTAACAAAGAAAAGCCATGAATCAAGGAGTGAATGGTGGAGTAATAGTAACCAACCTTGTCCTATAAATTCAGCCTTCCAGTGAGTTTGTAAATTATCCCAATAAGTGAGCAATTGTGTAGAGAGTGTAAGTGAGGTTTTTTGTGAGTTTCTTGTTTTGTAAACTTGTAGTATTATTCTTGGTAGTAATAATACGAATTCGGTTTTTTCCTCAAACACTTCCTAAAGTGATCGGTTGTTTTCACAACAAGTGGTATCAGGAGCTTTGGTTCTTCATTGGGATCGAAAACCCGAAGAACGGAACTTGGATCGGAAAATTCGAGTTCCGGCAAAGTTGTCAAAAATTCATTTTGAGGGTACCATCAGCTAGTTCACGTCGAGACGAGCACGGTGGTATTTTCCGGCGACCGAACCGACATCTCAGCAGGCCGCACGCGCCGCACGCGCCTTCCAGAGAGCTGCCGACGCGCCATCACGCGATCCACGCTCCGCACGCGCTGCTGAAGGTTGAAGACGACCACGTCAGCGCCACGTCATCCGCCACGTCAGCGCCACGTCAGCAACTCGGTCCCACATTGACACGTCAGCACGCCACGTCAGTACGCCACGTCATCTGCCACGTCAGCCACCACGTCAGCAAAGGCGGTCCCACCTTCCACGTCAGCCGCCACGTCAGCAGCCTCGTAAATTTCATTTAGCCCCCTGAAGTTTTGAAATTTACAGTTTTACCCCAGAAGTTTTAGGAATTTACAAATCAGCCCCTGTGTCGGATTTAGACCAAAGGAGTGTCTATTCCACCATTTTCGACCGTTCCGGACGCAACGGTGACCTCCGATTTGTGAAATTCAGACCCGATTTTAGTGTATTCTCATTTTAAACTTTAAAACTTAAAATGGAGATGGAGGATTCTCATTCTGGTGCAATGATTAACTGGCTGCCACTAATTACTCCCCCTCTGGAGACCTAGGATGATAGATTTTTTACATTGTAAAGATCTGTTGATGTCATCGAGTTGAAGGGAGTGAAACCAGAGTCTGTAAATGAGTGTGACTGGAATAAACTCAACAACAGAACCTTGGGTCAGATTAGGCAGTGGATCGGTCACAGTGTCTTCCACCACGTAGCACAGGACACAAATGCTTATGAAATGTGGAGGAAATTGGAAGACATGTTCCAGGCCAAAACAGCTCGGAATAAGGCCTTAATCATGAGGCGTTTGGTGAACCTGAAGCTACGGAGTGGAACTTCCGTTGCGGAACACACCAACGAGTTTCAAAGCCTGGTGAATCAGTTGTCTGCAGTAGACATGCAACTGGCAGATGAAGTTCAAGCCCTCCTGCTACTCAGTTCTCTTCCTGATAACTGGGAGACTCTGGTGGTTACTCTCAGCAACTCAGCTCCAGGAGGCAAACTTTCCATGCCTATGGTAAAAGATGCCTTGTCAAATGAAGAAGCCATAAGAAAAGACGTGGGCTCAGATCAAACAGAAGCTCTTGTCTCGGAGCAGCGAGGAAGACAACAGGAGAAACATCAAGGTGGGAGAAGAGGCAGAAGCAAAAGCAGGGGCAGGTCCAAGGACGGGAAAAAGACATACAAGTGCTTCCATTGTGGCATTGAAGGCCACTTGAAGAAGAATTGCCGGAAACTGGAACGGGAGCAGGGACAAGGCAATAACCAGCCAAAGAAGAATGATGCGGAGACACTAGTAGTTACTACAGTGGATGTAGCTATATGCTCCGGCCAGGAAGAAGCATGCCTTCACACCGCAACTCAGGATGTCGAGTGGGTGGTAGATACTGCAGCATCCTACCATGTCACTCCTCACAGGGATTTCTTCTTCACACATACAAAGCAGGAGACTTTGGAGCAGTGAAGATGGGGAATACCAGTTCTTCTCAGATAGCGGGAATTGGTGAAGTACAGTTGCGGACAAATGCAGGGTATACAGTAACCCTGAAAGAGGTCAGACATGTTCCAGAACTTCGGCTCAACTTACTCTCGGGAGTAGCCCTTGACAAACAGGGCTATGCTAACCACTTCAGCAACGGCACTTGGAGGATGATAAAAGGTGCCATGGTCATCGCCCGAGGACACATCTGTGGAACCTTGTACAAGACTCATGTGAAGATTTGTGCAGAAAGCCTCAATGTAGCTGAACGGGAGCTTCTCAGAATCTGTGGCACCAGAGACTCGGTCACATAAGTGAAAGAGGGTTGTCTACCTTGACAAAAAGGGATCTAATCACCGTCTCCAAAAATGCTAATTTGGATCCTTGCAACCACTGTCTATTCGGTAAGCAACACAGAGTCTCTTTTAATTTCTCATCTACAAAGAAATCAGAGTTACTCAGTCTGGTGTACTCTGATGTATGTGGTCCCTTGGAGGTAAACTCACTAGGCGGTAATAAATATTTTCTGACTTTTATTGACGATGCTTCTC
>SKCR01006377.1:0-25113 GCA_019454045.1 Zanthoxylum bungeanum
GGTTACCGGGATATATAAATGATAAAATTCCATAAGATTAGTTCTGGATTGATAAGATATGAAACAGTATCAATCCATGATGGTTTAATCATTAAAACATCCCTAGTCATAGTATTATCGAGATTGGACATCGATAATCAGAATAGACTAGTATTGCACTTGTACGTGTTATGGGAGCATAATGGCATAGTTTTCATATATTTGGGTATTGGATACTCATGAAAGTGTAATAGGAGGTTGTGTTTACCGATGGTACGGAAACAGCTTCGCTCTGGATAGACCCCTCGGAATTCCATTGGTAGTATGACTATGTGTCTATGGAAGTCCGAATCAATGTAGGTGTATTTGGTCTTAACCTGAGACTTGCTCAGCTAATACTTGCGACAATCAATATACTTTGGTTTTGGTCGTCCAGGGCTTTAACATGTTCTTTGTACGCCTCTTATTGGTATATTGAGAATCGTAGTGTATTGGGTGTGATGTCAAAATGGAAGTATCACTTCAGTCATATGGAGATGATGGTCACGTAGGATACAGAACTGGTGCTCTTATATGCTGCAGCTATCAGGATAATATGACTAGGTCATGTTTATCCGATTATAGAGACTAGTTACCAGAGATCCGATATGTGCTTCGTACGGGGCAGACACAATTCCAGCCCCAGGCCTAGAATGTGACATCCGATACTGGATCACAATACGCAATACTACGTATACTATGCCTTATATAGATTACATATTCCTTTAAGAATATTTCTGGAGAATTGGGTAGGCACGGTGCTTTGCTCAAATCCGCTGACGAAAGTAGTTTCTCAGCAGAAGTTTGAGCGACCGTACATAGTTCAAGTGTAGAACACTTGAGTGATTGGCTATAGGCCAAGTGGGAGATTGTTGGACAATTATGACCAATAGCATCACTATTTGTACAGAACATGGTGTTGTTGTACAAATTAACTATGTGACAAAGGAAATTGCTCTTTTATCATTTGTAATTAGGTTACCGGGATATGTAAATGATAAAATTCCATAAGATTAGTTCTGGATTGATAAGATATGAGGCAGTATCAATCCATGATGGTTTAATCATTAAAACATCCCTAGTCATAGTATTATCGAGATTGGACATCGATAATGCAGAATAGACTAGTATTGCACTTGTGCGTGTTATGAGAGCATAATGGCATAGTTCTCATATATTTGGGTATTAGATACTCATGCAAGTGTAATAGGAGGTTGTGTTTACCGATGGTACGGAAACAGCTTCGCTCTGGATAGACCCCTCAGAATTCCATTGGTAGAATGACTATGTGTCTATGGAAGTCCTAATCAGGGTAGGTGTATTTGGTCTTAACCTGAGACTTGCACAGCTAATACTTGCGACAATCAATATACTTTGGTTTTGGTCGTCCAGGGCTTTAACAGGTTCTTTGTACGCCTCCTATGGGTATATTGAGAATCGTAGTGTATTGGGTGTGATGTCAAAATGGAAGTATCACTTCAGTCATATGGAGATGATGGTCACGTAGGATACAGAACTGGTGCTCTTATATGCTGCAGCTATCGGGATGATATGACTAGGTCATGTTTATCCGATTATAGAGACTAGTTACCAGAGATCCGATATGTGCTTCGTACGGGGCAGACACAATTCCAGCCCCAGGCCTAGCATGTGACATCTGATACTGGATCGCAATACGCAATACTACGTATACTACGCCTGATATAGATTACATATTCATTTAAGAATATTTCTGGAGAATTGGGTAGGCACGGTGCTTTGCTAGAAGCTAACCATGTCTTGTAAATCGGTAAAAACGTAGTACTAGGTACGTACGTATTCGGATAGTCCGATGACTGGATTTACTGCCAACATATCCAGGATCTCCTAGGTCGCTTCCCGAAGATTCACCGATGATGTATGACTCGGATATAATTAATCTGGGATTGATTAGTAGAGAGAGAAAATTGATCTGGGATTAATTACAGAGATATTTTATCTGAGATAAAATATTATTTAAAGAGAGAACGATTAATTTGGAATTAATCGATAAAATAATATATTCGATATATTAAACGAAATTAGATTTCGACGCGGAATTAAAATTAGATTTTATTCGGGCAAACGAGTTAATTTAGAATTAATTCGCTAGCGATGTGAATAGTAATTTTACTAGGCATAATTATTTAATTAAATTTGATTTAATTACGTCGCAACGGAAAATTCATTAATTCGAAATTAGCGAACCCGAGCCCGGGAGTGTTTGCGGGGCCACTCGCAGCACAAGTCATATCAAGCATCACATCATTAGTCACTTTGAGTGATGTGATGCAAGTCACCTTTTGGTGATGTGAGTTGTTGGAGGCATTAATGCCTTATACCAATTTTGGAAATTGAATTATTGTATTTGAATTTTGAAATCAAAACACACAACAACTTCATCTTCTCTCCTCTCCCTCACTTGGCAGTGAGCTAATTTCCTCTCCCTCAACTCACAGCTTTGAAGCCAATTTTTCTCACTATTTCTCTCATTGGCCGAAGAGATATAAGAAAGAAGAAGAAGATTTGTTGCAAATCTTCAAGAGTTCTAGCACACCAATGGAGTCTCACAAAGGTGATAGGGAAACCCATTCATGAGCATGGAATCCATTCCCAAAACTTGGAGCTTGGAGCACACAAATGGGGTTGACCGAAACACTTGGAGCACAAAGAAGGGCATGGCCGAGAGCTTCAAGGAGCAAGAAATTTTTTTTGTGTTCATCGCATCGAAAATCCGATCAAAGTGAGTATTTCCGCAACTTTACTTTGTTGTATTCGCACTTTTCATATGCTTAATCAATCTTGGGATGACCTAGTAAACTCAACATGTTTTTATACTACTTGAGCGATACGTGCGCTTGCGTAACTTGTGTGTTTACCACCGATCAATATTAATCTTTTTATTCATAATAGAAAGACTTGAGCTCTCTAATCATTCAAGTACCAAATCAACCCATAAGGAAGATACTCATCTACTTCTCGCAAGAAGGAGTGAACTTCATGTCTTTGTAAAACGTCCCCAACTACACACCAAATCATGTTCCCAAAGTACGTAGCTATTGGTCGGGATTGCTACATCAACCTTACCTTTGTAAGTCGAATAACATAGCCTGTCATGCAGGAGTTTGCAGTACACTCAGGATTCAGGTCAATCAATATATGACCACCTAGTAGATTAAAATAAATTTATTTATTTAACAGAAATTATAAGAAATTCATTTCTATCTGTTCTATATGATCACATTATATAAGGTGCCTCCATTCTCATGTCATCGCATGGACGATCCTGGATCAAGGTTGCATACAATTATAGAATTGACCGTAACTATAGATAAACCACAAACAAAGTACCCGCTTTGTTTTCTCTCTATGGACTATTTTAGATTACTAACTTCAGACTTAAATCTTTTTGTTTATGATACTTATACAATAAGTCTGAAGGCACTAAGTAATCTAGGGTAAACAAGATAATTTACAATAAGCGATTTAAATCAAATATTTGATAGATGAATACACATCTTTTATTTTATAATAAATAATTTTGTTTATATTACATGAAGCTCTAGGGCATATTGTAGGACACAGAAATCGGCGACGCTGTCCCAGGCTCGCGACCTGGTTGGGAGTACGGA
The DNA here is from genome assembly GCA_019454045.1 of Zanthoxylum bungeanum. Classification (NCBI taxonomy): domain Eukaryota; kingdom Viridiplantae; phylum Streptophyta; class Magnoliopsida; order Sapindales; family Rutaceae; genus Zanthoxylum; species Zanthoxylum bungeanum. Next base: position 3,669 of record SKCR01006377.1, read on the forward strand.
GTAACCCGTGGGAGACTAACCGGATTATAATAAAAATGGAGTCGCCACCCGGTGTGAACCGGGAAAATGATTTAAGGCCGTACTCACCCTTCGCAAGGGAAGACCTTAAACCGTTGGGTTCGGAATGGTCCCTTACTTATGCCACTTGTGATGAAAGGATTTATGCAATAGTACAACCAAATCTCATGCAACACATACCAGATAATTTAAGCAACATGCAAGTTTGCACACCCATAATCGTAAATGAAAAAATGAAGGCAAAATACATAATTCATGAACTTATTAAACAATAAAGTGAAATAATGTAACTAATAACAACTATAAAGGCATTAATAATAAAAGTGAGCGCACAATCTCATGAGCATATCGAATAAATAAATGCGGAAATATAAGTGGATGAAAATTTCCTAAGCGTAAATAATGAAATGATGTGACTAATCATACGGTGCAAAATAAATGATTAAAGAAGCAAGCATGCATGAAATGTGACGAAAAGAAGTCTGTGCACTGTATGTGCGTTCATGTAGCATTTGAAAACGCATTCGAACGGTAAACAAAAGGTTCATGTTCGTATAGCGTTTGGAAATATGTTCGACCGGGGTAAGACCTAATGCATGATAAAACAAAATAGATGCACGTTCGAGTAGCATTCGTAAACGCGTTCGAACAGAATGATGCAGAATGCATACGTTCGTGTAGCGTTCATAAACGCGTTCGAACGGAATGAGGCAGAATGCATACGTTCGTGTAGCGTTTGGAAACGCGTTCGAACGAGATTGCCAAAATGGCATCTAAAATGACACAAACACATGCATAGATAAACAAATACACAATGTACGACCTCGTGTGCCTGATGGAACACATTTCACATTCAATCAAGTGCACTTCGACCGATGCGGCAAAACATCATGGTAAAGGTAGTCTTTAGGCATTTCCCTCGAATAGAGGACCTTTAATCCACCATAGCTAGCCCATGCGTATTAAATTATCAATACATGAATAAACAAATAAATAATATGGGACCTTGTATGCCCGATTGAACATATTTCACGTTCAATCGAGTGTACCTCGTCCGGCGCGGTAAAACATCATGGTAAAGGTAGCCTTTAGGCATTTCCCACGAATAGAGGACCTTTAATCCACCCTAGTTAGCCCATGCGCACTAGAATGCAATGCGTGCGTAAATAAAGAAATGATATGCAAAGGGTAAATGACATAATAAAAGGCGCGGCAAAACATCGTGGTAAAGGTAGCCTTCAGGCATTTCCCTCGAATAGAGGACCTTTAATCCACCCTAGTTAGCCCATGCCCATCATATTACAATGCATACAAATGAATGGGACAATAATGTGGAACTCCGTATATCTGATTAAACATATCTCACATTCAATCAAACATACTTCGTCCGGCGCGGCAAAACGTCGTAGCAAAGGTAGCCCTTTGGCTTTTCATCCACAAAACGGAGGACCTTTAATCCACCCTAGCTAGCCCATGCGCATTACATTACCATACATAAATAAGTAACATGCAGAAAGTAATAACAAACTAACGATTAAATCATGCTTAAAAATAAATAACATACTAACAACTAAATCATGCTTAAAACGCAAGGTTGGATGAAACGAAACATGTGAATCTCTCAAGTGGTACTTGACATTGTATCCCGAGTGCAAACCGCAATACCATCCATTCGGATTCGGCTACAGAATTTACGTCCGGGTTTCCATTCGATATACCACAAGAGAGAACACATATTGCGTTCTTCAGGAAATCACATCATGCACCAATCCACAATACTCATATGAAATAAAGTACTAAAATAAAATGAAAATAAAGGATAATAAATAAATAAGGTGCCCTCAGGTCTAACCTCTTTAGTCGTCTATCGGAAGTGCGGTATGCGATTGTCGGAAAGGTTGATGCTCCTCAATTCCTCCGGTTCACTGGTTCAACATTTCCGTTCACTGTTTTGCTGTTTGGGCTGCTATTTTTACTCCATTTTGTTGTTGTTTTTGCTGTATTTTCTGGTCACTATTTTCATTGTATCAAGGGACTATTTTTTCATTTTTAAGGGGTATTGGGGCTGCTTTTTGTGAAGTTATTTGGGCAGTTTCTGGGTCATTTTCAGTGCAGTTTGTGGAGGATATATGTGGCAGTATTGTTTGCTGTTTTGGCGTGGCTTTAGGGCTGCTGGATGGGTATTATTGTGCGTGGAAGGAGGGCAAGTGTTTGTGTGTTATTTATTCGGTCAGTGGCTGCTTTATGTCCAGGGCTGCTCGATGGATATGGGTGTTGTTGTGCGTGAAGAGGGCTAGTGAAGGTTTCAACGGGAAGGGGGTCGTTGAGGGCTTCGGCGTGAAGTGGGGAGTTTTTGTGCGTGAAAGGGGCTGGTGAAAGCTTCAACGTGAAGGGGGTTGTTGAAGGCTTCAACGTGAAGTGGGGAGTTTAGTGGTGCATGAGTTGAAGGCTGGTCAGAGGGTGCATAAGTGGAGTTGAGAGGCTGATGGGGGGTTAGCTTTAGTCGGTTTCCATGGTTTTATGAGAGAGCTGCGTGGTCAGTAGGGTTAATTTTGTGTTTGAGCTGAGTGGGGGAGAGAGATGAGCTAGGGTTTGATTCGGCTTGGTGAGAAGTGCGTGGTTGTCAAAGGGGTGAGGTTGCTTTGGTTTTGTTGGAAGAGGGTGTGAGTGATGAAGGAGAGGCCTCGTGTTTTAGGGTTTGTTGTTGTTTATATATATAGAGAGAGAGAGGGAAGCCGTGCGTGAGAGTGAGAGAAGAAAGAGAGGGGACGTGTGAGGCTATTAGGGTTTTCTTTGCGCACAAGATTTTTCTATGTTTGGAAATAAATCAAGCAAATAGGGATGTACTTAATTAATTTAAAAAGGAAATAAATTATGTAATTTTGGTGGGGAATATCTTTAAATTGGTAGGTGATTTATTTAATTAGGAAGAGATTTTATTTAAATTTTATCTGATTTAATTTAATTTAATTTTTGACATGTGTTTTAAATGTTTTAATTATTATTGGATGTGATTTGATGGGCTTGGGCTAGGTGGGCGTGTGGCTTTGGTTTTGGGCTATGGATGTGTTTTAAAATAGAGGTCCAACAAGCAAACCCGAAGCTAAACAAATGAATTAAATCCACCAAGGTGTCAATTTCTGCCTCTTCCCTTCCGACGTCCGTTTCCCGCAACTTCCACAATTTAAAGAGGTAGTGTCTCAATGTAAGACTCATCATCGGGACTTATATACCAAAATACAGTGCCTACACATATACCCCAACAATCTCTTAGTTGCAATAAAGTGTGAGTGGTTTATCTATATTTGGAACAACTTCCAGATCTCCCAAAAATTTCCAGAGCCAAACCGCTTCCTTAGTTTCTTCGCAAGCTGTTACATACTCAGCCTCCATGGTGGAGTCAGCATTTCAAGATTGCTTTATGCTCCTCCACACAATGGCCCCACCATCCAGGGTAAACACTGATCCAGATGTTGATTTCCTAGAATCAATATTCACTGAAAATTAGAGTCTGTATATCCACGAGGATCATATCCTCACAAGAATATACAAGCATATGATTTCTCGTTCTTTTAAGATACTTGAGAATATGTTTCACAGCCACCCAATGATTCAATCTTCGGTTAGACTGAGACCTACTAACTACTCCCATTATAAAATAGGTGTCCGGTCTCATGCAAAACATAGTATACATGAGACTACCAACTGCTGAGGCATATGAGATATGTCTCATTTCCTCAACTCCTTGAGGTGTCTTAGGAGACAGTTCCTTTGACAAAAGAATTACATGTCAATAAGGCAATTTGCCTTTCTTGGAATTCTGCATCCTAAATCGCACAACGATCTTGTCGATGTTGGATGCCTGAGACATAGCTAACATGCATCTCTTACAATCCCAAAGTAGACCCGGCCAAGGTTCTGGTTCCGAACTAGAACCGAACAGGTTGGAACCGGATGATTTCGGTTACGGAACCACAACCGAATTTTACTGGTTCGGTTAGGGTTCTTACCCCAACCGAACCGATAGGAACCGCTGGAACCGAATGGTTCCAACTGTTCCTACGGTTCCAAGCGGAACCGTTTGGTTCCGATTAGAACCGGTTGGAACCCTAGGGTTCCAACCCCCAACGACTAGTAGCCGTTGGGGTAGGGAGCCCCAACTTTAAAATAATAATTGATTTCCCAAATTACCCCTTATAACGTTAATAAAATGAATAATTTTAGGGGCATTTTAGGTATCACAAAAATATTCTAAAAATATATAAATATAGGTCATTTTTCATTATTTCAACAAACTAATTTGTCAATTCTCAATTCTCTCAATTCCTACAATTCTCTAATTCTCAATTTCTCTCATCTATAATTACAATTTATCATTCTCAATTCTCTAATTCTTTAAAATTTCTTAAACAATAAATGGAAAGCTCATCTGAGAACACAATGTCAATGTGGCAACCCAAGAGAGCGGCCCTGGTATCAGTTCATGGAGAATAGAAGTTAGGTATCATTCCTCGGATATTTTTAAAATTCATTTTCATTTAATCGATACTACAATGAAGGTCCAAGAGGAGTATACAATCATTGTGGGTTTCTTACAAATTTACTGGTGGATACAACAATATGCACAAACACCTAGAAAGACATCATGCCGTTGAGCTTGGACTTGATACAATGAAAACTCAAATGACCAGGTACGCATCATCTAGCAGAGGTACGAGTTCTTTAGATTTATTTAAATATTCTGATGCTAAAAATATAGAAGAATTTGCTAAATTAACTTGTATGGCACATCTTTCCTTAAGTTTTGGTGAAAAACTTACTTTTACTAATTATGTTCAAAATGCTTTAAATCCTGTTGCTTGTAGAATGATTGGAAATACAACAAAACGTCAAAATTTTAAATTATACAAAGATGGTAAAATTATTTTAAATGAAACATTTAGAGATATTAAAGGTCGTCTTTCTATTTATTCTGATATTTGGAGTGACTATTGGCGAATACACTCATACAGAGGTTTGACTTGTCATTGAATTGATGCATCATGGAACATGTAAAAATGACTTATTGCATTTAGAGTTTTTGATGAACAACATACTACACAAAATATTTATAGAATGATGAAAGTAATTTTTGATGAATATGGTTTATTAGGTAAAATTTTAGCAATTAGATTTGATAATGCATCTGTAAATACTGCATCAATCACTGATTTAATAGAAATATGCGAACGAAATTTAGGGGGTCAATTTTTTCATGTTCGTTGCACATGTCATGTCCTTAATTTATGTGTTCAAGATGGTCTGGAAAAATTATCACATTTTATTGAACCTATTAAGAAAGCACTTAATTATATTTGGTCATATTCTCATGTTAGAAGAAAATGGGCCAAGTTTTGTAAATTAAATGGTATAAACAAATAAAATTTTCAAGAGATGTTCCAACACGTTGGAATTCAATTTATTTTCTTTTATTTCAAGCTTTGCAATACAAAGATGCATTATGTAGTTTTTTTTTAACACGTTCAACGTATCACACTTTTTCCTAGTCAATGGGAAATTTGTGATAAAATTTTAGAAATTTTAAAGTTTTTAATGATATTATAAATATTTTTGGTGGAGTTTATTATCCTACAACACATTTATTTATTCTTGAAAGTTTGAATATTGTTGGTACTCTCGATGAGCATGTTGAAAGTCCTGATACTAATGATATTGTTTTGTTTGAAGTTATTAATGTTATGAAATGAAAATGGTTGCATTATTTTAGAGACATTCATTTACTTTTTCTTATTACTGCTGTTTTTGATCCTAGATTTAAATGAGAAGGTTTGAATAGTACATTACAAGCTTACTATGGATATTTAGGAATATTGGATGAATTTGATATTGCAAGAATAATAGCTAAAATAAAAATAGATTTAATAGAGTTATTTAATGATTATATTAGAAGATATAACTTGCAATCAGTAGGACAATCTAATAGTAGCGAACCCGTAATGCAAACAAGACTTAGCGTAGGTGATCGTTGGTTACTACAACGAAATAAAAAACATAGGGATAACACGACTAATTACCCGAAATTAGATAATTATTTATCTTCAAAGTTCAAGTTTTCAACTGAAAGTTTAGTTAGTAAATTTTTTCAAATCCTTGAATGGTGGAACCGACATCAAAATATATATCCTGTATTATCAATTATTGCTAAAGAGATATTGGCAGCACCTGTTTCCACCATTGCGGTTGATCAAGTCTTCAGCATGAGAGGCAATATATTGGAAGTTAGACGGTCTTCATTATATCCAAGCACTCTAGAAGCAACAACACGTGTGGATGATTGGACCCGAGCTAATTTGAGGCAACAAGAAGATGTCCCCGATGAATTTGAAGACTTGTTCGATAATGCATTTGCAAGTGCAAGCGGAACTGGAGCTGAAGGATAAACATGCACTGATAATGATGATTGATAATTAAAATTGAAATGGAACTACGTGAGCTTTGATTCCTCTCACCCCTGGAGGATACGTAGGCAACTTAAGTTAATGAAAGTTATTTAACTTAATAATTTAAGTTCAAGCTATTTAATTTAATAATTTAATTTTTAATTTTTTTGACAAGAATTTTATTTGTAATTTAATGAAAGTTTATTATATAAATTCAAATTCATAATTTAAAATTAATTTTTCCATCTCAATTTTGTTATTTAAAAAAAAAATTAACAGATCCAATTCCGAATGTAACCGGAATAGGAACCGAAACTGAACGGTTCAGTTCCGGTTCCACTTAAGTGTGGAACCGGAACTGAATCAAAAATTAACCGATCCAATTCCGGTTCCACACTCATGGAATCGTGAACCGGCTGGTTCAGTTCCAATTTGAAACTAAACCGGATCGGTGGCCGGGTCTATCCCGAAGAATCTGGATCATAAGTACATAACTAGCTTCTCCTAAATATTTCGTTTGGAATTGGTTAGCTAGGAGGACTTCACGTTCGATAATATTTTTACATCATTTCCAATGAGTAAAATATCATTGACGTACAAAATGAGAAAAATCACATTTCCATCAATGATGCACTTGTATACATAAGGCTCATCGACATTCTACATTAAATTATAAGACATGATCATGGTATCAAATCTTATGGTCCAAGATCGAGATGCCTGCTTAAGTCCATAAATTGACCTTTGTAAATTGCAAACCTTTTGCTCTTGACCTTGGGTTACGAACCCCTCTGGTTGTACCATATAAATACACTCATCAAGATTGTCATTTAAGAATGCAATCTTGACGTCCATTTGCCAAATCTCATAGTCATGATATGCGGTAATAAAGAGAAGAGTGTGTATGGATTTAAGTATGGCTACTAATGAGAAAGTCTCATCATAGTCAACTCCTTTTTTTGGGTCTAACCCTTGGCCACTAGCCTAGCCTTGAAGGTCTGTACCTTGCCATCTGCTTCCCTCTGTCTCTTGTAGATCCACTTGTAACCTATGGATTTTACCCCATCACGTTGGTCTGCAAGTTCTCAGACTGAGTTAGAGTACACAGACTTCATCTCTAGGTTTATGGCTTTAAGCCATTCCAATTTATCAAAATCATCCATTGCACTACGATAGGTCAATTGATCATCTACACCATCACTAGATACGACAACTTAGGCCTCTCCAACTCCTAGATAGTAATCAGGTTGTCGTACAACCCTCCCACTGTGTCTAAGTGGATGATCATTCTGACATACTTGCATCTGATGCTCAGATGCCGAAGGTACTGTTGTTGGGAAATCTCTAAGTCCCGAGGATCGATTAAAGCATAGAAACATAGTGCGAATACATCGAGGAATTTGCGGAATACTTACATCGAGCGGTTGAGTGATACGACGAAGAACAAAACTTTTCTTGGCCCTCCTAGAGTGCTCGGCAGTGGCAGTTTTGGTGTCCTCCATTTTCGGCCATCAAGGTCCTCCAAGATCCAAGCTTTTGGGTGGTGATTCCAATCTCACAAGTTGGTTTCCCTATCACCTTCGCAAGACTCCGATGTGTGCTAGCACACTTGATTTTGCCACAAAATCATCACCATGCTTCTTCCTTGCTCACGGTTTTTACAGAACCAGTGAAGAGAAGAAAAAGGCCTCTAAGGCCGAGATAGAGAAGAAGAAAGAATGAGAGAGAGAGTTGTTGTGTCTTAGTTGAAATTGATTTCTAAAATCAATTAAAAACATATACCAAATTTTGTAAAAGGCTTTCCAAAAGTCAACACAAAATTTGGCTCCAAAATGGCATTAAATGATATCAACCACTCACATCACTATTTACATCAGTAAATCAATCAAGTGACAAGTTGTCACATCACTCAAAGTGACTAATGATTTGACGCTTGATGCGACTAGCGATTTGACGCTTGATGTGACTTGCGTGCCGCACTCGAATTCGAAATGCGAATGCGCTCGCAAACACTCCCGGGCTCTGGTTCGCTAATTCCAAATTAACGAATTTTCCGTTGCGACGTAATTAAATGATTATGCCTAGCGAAATCACTATTCATGTCGCTAACGAATTAATTCTAAATTAACTCGTTTGCCCGAATTAAAATCCAATTTCAATTCTGCGTCGAAATCCAATTTCGTATAATATATCGAATATATTATTTTATCGATTAATTCCAAATTAATCGTTTTCTCTCTTTAATGATATTTTATCCCAGATAAAATATCTCCGTAATTAATCCCAATTAATTTTCTCTCTCATCTAATTAATCCCAGATTAATAAAGTGCGAGTCATACGTCATCGGTGAATCTTCAGAAAGCGACCCATGAGATCCCCGGATATGTTGGCAGTAAATCTGGTCGTCAGACTATCCGAACACGTAAGTACCTTGTACTACATTTATAATGATTTACAAGACAAGGTTGGCTTCTAGCAAAGCGCCATGCCTACCCAATTCTCCAGAAATATCCTTGCAGGAATATGTGATCTATATCAGGCGTAATATACGTAGTATAGCGTATTTCGATCCACTATCAGATGTCACGTGCTAGGCCTGGGGCTAGAATTGTGTCTACCCCGTACGAAGCACATATCAGATCTTTGGTAACTAGTCTCTATAATCGGATAAACATGACCTAGTCATTTTATCCCGATAGCTGCAGCATATAAGAGAACCAGTTCCATATCATACGTGACCATCATCTCCACTATGACTGGAGTGATACTTCCGTCTTGACATCACACCCAACACACTACGATTCTCAATATACCCAGCAAAGGCGTACACAGAACCTGTTAAAGCCTGAACGACCTAAAACCAAAGTATATTGATTATCGCAAGTATTAGCGGTGCAAGTCTCAAGTTAAGACCAAATACATCTACCCTGATTTCGGACTTCCATAGACACATAGTCATACTACCAATGGAATTCCGAGGGGTCTATCCAGAGCGAAGCTGTTTTCCGTACCATCGGTAAAACACAACCTCCTACTACACTTGCATGAGTATCCTATACCCAAATATATGAGAACTATGCCGTTATGCCCTCACAACGCGCACAAGTGTAATACTAGTCTTTTACGCATTATCGATGTCCAATCTCGATAATACTCTGACTAAGGATATTTAATGATTAAACCTTCGTGGATTGATACTGTCTCATATAATCTCAATCCAGGTACTAATCATAAGGACCTCCTATCATTTATACATCTTGGTGATCTAATCACAAATGATAAAGAGCAGTTTCCTTTGTCACATAGTTAATTTGTACAACAACACCATGATCTGTACAAATAGTGACGCTATGGGTCATAACTGTCCAACAATCTCCCACTTGGCCTATAGCCAGTCACTCGAGTGTCTTACACCCGAACTATGTACGGTTCGCTCAAATTACTGAGGAAAGGCTTTCGTCAGCGGATTTACATGATTATCATCTGATGCGATTTATACGATCATCACATCGCCATGATGTATGATCCGAACGAATCAGATGAATAGTCAAAGTATGTATCTGGATCGTTGATGAGACCATTAATTCTTTAGCCTTCATTGTAGCCTAGCTTAGCTGCTAATAGAACTATATCTAATCTAATTAGATTATTATCAATCCAGAAGGCTTCTATTGCTGCCTTAGCTGCAGCAATAATCCACTTTTGTTGTTTATTCGGTAACAGTATCTTGCTTGGAAGATTTCCAGCTCACTGTTCCGTTATTCAAACTTTATTGTACCATTGTTACGACTTATAGTCGTTATTATCGGTTAGGAAACTTGCAGTAGTGATCCCAGTCACCTCAAGTTCTTCTTCTCTATAGTATAAGAAAACATCCTTAGATCTCTAAGATACTAAAGGATGTTCTTAACTTCAATCCAATGACTATCACTTGGATTGGCCTGATTGTGACTCCATATGCTCAAAGCGTATAAGATACCAGGTCACGTACATTTATTTCAATGTACGAGTTCTCAGAGAGTATTAACAACTTTAAATCTATCATAACAGATCTTTATTCCTAGAATAAAGGTTGTCTCTCCCAAGAACTCTACGGAGAATTTTCTCGAAAGCCAAGCTTTCGCCGATTGTATTATGGGAATATCATTTCCAAGAAATGATATATTATCATTACATAGGACATCACTGTCAGTGCGCTCCCACTAACCCTCTTATATACACAAGAATCATTTTCGTTTTGAATTAAATCATATTCCATTATGATTACATCAAAACGATAGTTCCAAGAACCCAATGCTTGCTTCAATCCATACATGGATCGAATAACCTGCAAACCTTGTTTGCTAGTTATGGTAGGACAAAACCGTCAGGATGTTTTAAACATCCTCCAAAAGGTTTCCGTTACGGCAAGCAGTTTTGGCATTCAGCTGCCATATTTCATAAATGAAACATGCAGCATTAGCAAGCATAATCCAAATGGATTTACCGTGGCAATAGGTAAAAGGTTTCGTCGTAATCGACATAATATTGATAACGATACCCTTTTCACTACAAGCCTAGCTTAGTACGTTGGTATGTTTCCTTCCACGTATGTCTTCCTTGAAGACTTATATAGTACCCATAGGCACAATGCCTTGTGGTACATCAACTAGTATCCAAACTTAGTTGATATACATGGAATCCATTTTGGACATCATGGCACTTTGCCATAATAGGGAGTCGATACCTTGTATCACTTCCTCATACTTAGTCGTTGGTATACCTCAATAAGATTGACATCTTTATGAGGTGAGATCAGAAACCCATACCCCAGGTTGTTTTCTGACTCTCTCCGACTTACGTGGTTCTTGTGTATTCGAAGATTATTGGTATAGTTTCATCCTTGATGAACTATTTGTGTTCCATTAAGATTCGGTGCCCGCAATAGTATTACTTCGATTTTCATCGAGTTTTACTATCCTCCCACTTACCACTGCATATAGGTATTCCTCTTAGGAAAACCGCATGGTGAGCAACAATTATATTATTCTCTAGTGAGTTGTTTAAGTACTATACTTTGGTTTCCCTAGGAAAACCATAACTTAGGCACTAATCCAATTTGGGTTCTAGTTTGGTATCATCCAAACATATGTCTAGCATCCCAAATCTTCAGGAATGAGAAAACCATGTTTCTTTCATGTTCATATCTAATATGAAGTCTGTCTAACAGATTTTATGGAACCTTATTCAAAATAAGTTTTGCACTATTTATAGCGTATCTGTTGAAGGAAATGGTAGCTTAGAGCGACTCAAGATTAACCTTATCATGTCCAACAAAATTTGGTTTCTCCGTTTGGGCACACCGTCAAAATGACGTGTTCCGGGAGGAGTCCTCTTTGAAAGAATACAATACTCTTTCAAGTATTGAGAAACTTATTGCTTAAGTATTTTCATCATGGTCTTACCGTGATGGTTTAATACTTTAGCCGATCTGTTTGTCTATTTCGTGTCGAAACTCTAAGAGTTTCCGATTTGTGTTTCAAAAGAAACACATAACCATAACGCGATGCCACACTCGTAAAGGTCACGAAACATTCATATCCATATCTAGCCTAGCTAGACATGGGCCCACTTACTTCACTATGAATAAGGGTTAACAGATCGATGACATTTACACTTTTACCAAGTAAAATGTGTTTTAGGCATTTTGCCCAATAAACTAGATTCGTAGACTTTATTTGAATAGAATCAAATTTGTCCTAGTATCCACTCTTCGAAAGTGTGGATATACGAGTCTTGTTTAATTGTGTCCCAGACGACAATGCCATAATTAAGTTTCAACTGATTTACTCAGTTTGAGCTATTTGTTTGTCATGTTTGAGATTTATTTATATTCAAAATATAAATACTGTTATTCATATCTAATGTGTTTATGTCAATATCATCTTTATAAAATAAAACACTTTAGTATTCTAGAATATAAAGGTAAATCCGCAACGGATTAAACACTGATATAAAGATAATGTTTCTAGTCAAACTAGTTACATTGTAACAGTTTCCTAATTTAAGTACACACCCAAAGGGTAGTTCCTAAACTTAGGTATCTACGGTTAAAACAGCGACTTTCGTCCCGTTCTTAATTCGCAGATTAATCTCAACTGAAGTCAATATCCTGCTCATAGCAGATACCGCACACCAGTGGATATTTATGTACCACACTAAGTATTTAAAATCCAATTTTAATACTAGTAGTGAACATTTTTATGACAGATATATTTGAAGTTAGAGCCTTGCTCGTTCTTCAATTCCTTCATGTCTGCTTTGTCCAAACGGCAGTCACGCTTCCGCGATCCCATTTGCCACAATTTAGCCAGACATTTTGGGATATGTCCTTTATCTTCCCAGAATATTACAATGATTTTGCCTTTGCCCTTTTCACACTCCAGAAGTCTTTGGCCAAGCCTAGGCCTTCTAAAATATCGAAATAAGGTGCGCCTTGCGCTTCTTGCCTTATTGCAAATTTTGGCTTTGTCTCCTTGAGAATATCCATTAACTCTCCAAGAGTTTACTATTGCAATTTAGAATTTCAAAGATCTAAAAATATATCTATGAATATCCTTCAATTTCATTATCATACTTTCAGTATCTAATCCTTAGTTCCGATTAAGAAATTAAGGAATCTATTTGGCAAGCATCACGGATTAAGCACTAAAGTTATCATCACATGAATCTTCCAAAGATAATGCTCCACTATTCGCTTAACTCCAGGCTTAGGCATAAGATGTTATTTTATCAAATAAAGTAACTTCTTAGTTTCCAGGACCATCCTGAAATTTTATTCCCAATTTGAAAATTAAAGTCGTTTAAACACTAATCTTTCAATTATCTTGATTCTAATAGTCCAACTATTTAATGAACGATTTAGGTACTATTTATTATAATGATTACTATAGTCCAACTATATAATCAACTATAATTTAATAGATTAAATTCAATTATATTGATTACTATAATCCAATTATAAAATCAACTATAATTAATTAAATCAAATATATTGATTACTATAATCCAATTATATAATCAACTATAAATGAATAGTTTGAATACAGTCCAACTGTTTTAATTAAAACAATAATTAAATATTAGTCCAACTAACATTTAATTTATATGACGAAATAATGTTATTGAGCGCGTATGGCAAGTAATTAAATGAATATTGCAAATTTAATTCTTGCCTCCTACTATTTTTCGGCGAGCCACTAACCCTCGGTTGAGTACTCGGGAAACCGTATTTCCTAGTGGGCTAGGATCCCGTTAAATGTCATACAATCTTGACTTTGGCCAACAAATTGTATGATAATTAACTAGGTAGATCTCTAAGATCAATTGGATCCCATCCAATTCCTAGATCCAGTAGGGGGACATCCAAGTCCGAAACATATATCTTATATATGCCAATATATCCAATAAATTACCTAACCTTTTTCCTCTGAATCAACTAAGCCTTGGCTTTGGCACAAAAAACTTAGTGATCCCAGTTAAGCGGAACCCATTGACCTTGGAAAGCTTCGTAATCAATGTCGATGGACAAGAAGTTGTCTTGACTTTGGCCAACAAACCCCAACTTGGACAAGACACTAATATGGAACAAAGCTCTCGTGATTCAAACACATCCTCGACGGACAAAGGCCTTGACTTGGCCAACAAACCAATGCCAGTCTTGGATCTTGAGTAAGAATCACTCAATGGAAGGAAAAATGCTTAATATTTTGTGAGGGTTTTTCGTGTGCAAATTGGCAACCAATTTATTATCTTTGTTAGGTCTCATCATCATACACCCTTAAACATGCATTCTAAACACATAATAAGGCGCATATGAATAAATATAATAATGATATGCGGATGGATACTCAACACATTGTTCCTAGAACAAATCTCTCCCTTTCCTCTCTCCCGCTAACACAAGTATTTACTTCTACCTGTTACATAACACTTCTAAAGAAACCTCATTTACATTGAGGGGAATAGGTGAGAAGAGAAATACAAAGAGTAAGGAGGTAACAGGCTGGACACGGAGGTCCAATTAATAAATTCTAAATTTATTACAATAATTTCCAAAATTGCCCCAGCCATCTAATATCCATCCGATATACATTATTCATGCATCGCAACCATGTATTCACACAAGCATGTTATCAATCAATCTAATTCAATTAATTAATCTGATAATTAATGACCATCTAATGTTCAAACAACGATTTGATTTTGCGCGAGTCAAACTCGTTTTGCGAATAAGTACTCAAAGTACGAATTCTTGAATTAAATTAAATTACAACATTAAATCCAATTTAATATGTACTTAATACTAATTCACTATTTAATTCCAAATTAAATATTACACTTTATTAATAAACCTTTACGACTTAAATTCCAAATTTAATCGTTACGGGTCTCAAAGCCCGATTAACATCCCATGTTAATTTAATTAAAGTCCAATGGGCTTTCAATTAATTTCTTAAGGCATGGACTTTTGGTCAACTTGGGTCAAACCCAAAGACTAAAGCCCATTTAAAGGAATCACCCTTATATGCCTAGAAACCAATTTAGGCCCATTAGGCCCAATTTAAAGTTAAAGGTCCATTAGTCATAATTGGACTTTATGGATATGGTTTTGGGCCCAATTGGATCCAACCAATTTGCCTAAACCAATCTTGGTACAACCAAGCCCAATTAGCCCAATAACAACTTTACAAGCCCAAATCCAATTTAAGCCCAATTAATTAAACTACAAAAATTCCAAATTTCATATTTAATTAATCTAAAGTGTATTACATAATTAATTACCCAAATCAATATTTCCAAAACACCAATTATCCTAATTAATCATGCTTATCAACATTAAAACATGTCCAACACATTTTAACAAAAATCAAACCCATTTTCATGCTCATAAGTCTCGGCTTTGTGAGGATTTTTATGTCCGATTCGAATTCAATCCAATTCAACATTAAATCAACATTACCCAAACATGATTCCAACTCATCCAATGAATCAAAATCAAAAAATTCCAAGACATTTAGGGTAGCATATGATTCGGCCAAGCAAATCATTTTGGGGAAAATTTGTCCAATTCAAAATTCATCAAATTGACAATGCATAACACCATGTTATCAATATTTAAACATACTCAAACATCCAATTTCATCAAATCATGCTCAAATACATTTTACCCAATTTTAACCCTAAATCAAGTTTCATGTTTTTAACAAGCTCTGATACCATTATTGGGAAATCTATAAGTCCCGAGGATCGATTAAAGCATAGAAACATAGTGCGAATACATCGAGGAAGTTGTGGAATACTTACATTGAGCGGTTGAGCGATGCGACGAAGAACAAAACTTTTCTTGGCCCTCCTAGAGTGCTCGGCAGTGGCAGTTTTGGTGTCCTCCATTTTCGGCCATCAAGGTCCTCCAAGCTCCAAGCTTTTGGGTGGTGATTCCAAGCTCACAAGTTGGTTTCCCTATCACCTTCGCAAGATTCCGATGTGTGCTAGCACACTTGATTTTGCCACAAAATCATCACCATGCTTCTTCCATGCTCACGGTTCTTACAGAACCAGTGAAGAGAAGAAAAATACCTCTAAGGCCGAGAGAGAGAAGAAGAAAGAATGAGAGAGAGAGTTGTTGTGTCTTATTTGAAATTGATTTCTAAAATCAATTAAAAACATATACCAAATTTTGTAAAAGGCTTTCCAAAAGTCAACACAAAATTTGGCTCCAAAATGGCATTAAATGCTATCAACCACTCACATCACTATTTACATCAATAAATCAATCAAGTGACAAGTTGTCACATCACTCAAAGTGAATAATGATTTGACGCTTGATACGACTAGTGATTTGACGTTTGACGTGACTTGCGTGCCGCACTCGAATTCGAAATGCGGATGCGCTCGCAAACACTCCCGGGCTCGGGTTCGCTAATTCCAAATTAACGAATTTTCCATTACGACGTAATTAAATGATTATGCCTAGCGAAATCACTATTCACGGCGCTAACGAATTAATTCTAAATTAACTCGTTTGCCCGAATTAAAATCCAATTTCAATTCCCCGTCGAAATCCAATTTCGTATAATATATCGAATATATTATTTTATCGAATAATTCCAAATTAATCATTTTCTCTCTTTAATGATATTTTATCCCAGATAAAATATCTCTGTAATTAATCCCAGATTAATTTTCTCTTTCATCTAATTAATCACAGATTAATAAAGTGCGAGTCATACGTCATCGGTGAATCTTCGGGAAGCGACCAATGAGATCCCCAGATATGTTGGCTGTAAATCCGGTCGTCAGACTATCCGAACACGTAAGTATCTAGTACTACGTTTATACTGATTTACAAGACAAGGTTGGCTTCTAGCAAAGCGTCATGCCTACCCAATTCTCCAGAAATATCCTTACAGGAATATGTGATCTATATCAGGTGTAGTATACGTAGTATAGAGTATTTCGATCCAGTATCGGATGTCACGTGCTAGGCCTAGGGCTGGAATTGTGTCTGCCCCGTACGAAGCACATATCGGATCTCTGGTAACTAGTCTCTATAATCGGATAAACATGACCTAGTCATTTTATCCCGATAACTGCAGCATATAAGAGAACCAGTTCCGTATCATACGTGACCATCATCTCCACTATGATTGGAGTGATACTTCCGTCTTGACATCACACCCAACACACTACGATTCTCAATATACCCAACAGAGGCGTACACAGAACCTGTTAAATCCCTGGACGACCTAAAACCAAAGTATATTGATTGTCACAAGTATTAGCGTTGCAAGTCTCAGGTTAAGACCAAATACACCTACCATGATTTCGGACTTCCATAGACACATAGTCATACTACCAATGGAATTCCGAGGGGTCTATTAAGAGCGAAGCTGTTTTTCGTACCATCGGTAAAACACAACCTCCTACTACACTTGCATGAGTATCCTATACCCAATATATGAGAACTATGTCGTTATTCCCTCACAACGCACACAAGTGTAATACTAGTCTTTTACGCATTATCGATGCCCAATCTCGATAATACTCTGACTAGGGATATTTAATGATTAAACCTTATGGATTGATACTGTCTCATATCATCTCAATCCAAGTACTAATCATAAGGACCTCCTATCATTTATACATCTTGGTGATCTAATCACAAATGATAAGAGAGCAATTTCCTTTGTCACATAGTTAATTTGTACAACAACACCATGATCTGTACAAATAGTGACGCTATGGGTCATAACTATCCAACAACTGTAACATCCCCGATCTGGGAGATGTTACCGGCATGGGATAGCTATGCTAACCCCATAAGCCTCTGACTATTTGACTGTATTCTAAACTGTTCTAATACAATATCATGCATATAAACCATACTCAATTTGAAATACTTTTATTTCTCATATCTATGAATTCAAAATACTTTACTTTACATACATTAACATATGCTCTTAAGACTCATACTCTACTAGTGCATACCAGAAACTTTTACTTTGACACTGACTGGACTCTTATACTATATGACTCAATGTTGGTGGACTCCATCCCTGGTGACTGCATCAGTATCCGTCCTCCCGAGCTCGTCCTCCTAGAAATTCCTGCAAAACATAAAGACTGGAGGGGGGTTAGATCGTTATACGATCTAAGTGAGTGGACAATGACTGAAAACTGATATAAAAATCTTTTAGCTTTAAAACCATATTTTCAAAACATCTCTATATGAAAACTTTGTATTCCAAAACTTCATATTTCGGAAAACTGCCTTTAAAACACTGGTTTCTGAAAACTGTTTACTAAGAATCTGAAAACTGAAAACTCTTTCTTGTACTTCACTCTAAATCCGTCTTTCTAAATTCTTTTCTAAAACTCTTTTCAGAAAACTGAAAATTGAAATCCATTTTCTGAAAACAGAATCTCCGCCCGTAGGCGCATCTCCGCCCGTAGGCGCATCTCCGCCTGTAGAAATGTACCATATGGGCGCTGAGGATCTAGGGGCGTCCCCCCAGTCCTCAACATGTGCACATGCTCTCTGTATCCGTCAATTCCATATGTATCTCAAGTTACATACTGAGGTGAGTTTTTACTGTGGGACACAGAAACTGGACGACGCATGTTGTCCCAGGCTCGCGGCCCGGTTGGGAGTACGGAGTAGCCACGGGGGACTAAACCGGAGAATAATGGTGTCGCCACCCAGTGCGAACCGGGAAAATAAGATTTAAGGCCACACTCAACCCTCGCAAGGGAAGACCTCAAACCGTTTTGTTCGGAATGGTCCCTTACTTATGTCACTTGTAATGAAAGGATTTGTGTAATAATTTAATCAAGCTTAAGTAACACTTATTTCCAAGAGTATCATGCTTCTAAGTTCACATGCACAAAAATAAAACTTACACCTAAATTTGCATATATTTCACATCTAAGATTGCATGCTTGAAAGTACATCAAAGTAGCAACGAACATACAACTTCATTGGCATATTGTATTCATGGAAACACAAGCACACACAAACCACACAAGCACACATAAAGGCGAATCAAATGATGGCGAACATGTGATTTCATAGACATATCATAAACAAATAGTCATTACATGTCCATGCACAAATAAAAGAGTCAACTAAGTATATAATGCAAAAAGACACTTAAGGATGCAATTAGGCATTAAAGTGAGCATGCTATGACGTGGTGCAAAAGAAGATAACTAATATGGACACAAGCACACATGTGAGCACTTTTCCAAGTGGTACGTGGAATTATATCCCAAGTACAGACCGCATTACCGTCCAGTCGGAATCGGCTACCGAATTTATATCTTGGTTTCCATCCGATATACCACAAGAAATAATACTCAAATTCTATCACGACATGGATATATGAATGGTAATACGTTAAACACATTGTACTCATACATGTGGGGAATACAGATGAATGATACCTACACAATCTTGCGTAATACAGAGAAGTAATCAGATTCATCATACGAAGGGATAAATACTAGGAACAATTATGTATGAAATCTGATGAAAATGACTCAGTTTAGTGGGTGCGCGTTTGCGTAGCGTTCGAGAACGCGTTTGAATGGTAAACAGAAGGTTCGCGTTCTTATAGCGTTCGAGAACGCGTTCGAAAGGAGCCAGACCTGATGCATGAAAAACTAAAAAAATGCGTGCGCGTTTGCGTAGCGTTTGAGAACGCGTTCGAACGGTAAACAGAAGGTTCACGTTCGTGTGGCGTTCGAGAACGCGTTCGAACGGAACCAGACCTGATGCATGATGAAACTAAGAAAATGCGTGCGCGTTTGCATAGCGTTTGAGAACACGTTCGAACTGTAAACAGAAGGTTCACGTTCGTGTGGCGTTCGAGAACGCGTTCGAATGGAACTAAACCTGATGCATGCAACACATTCATAGACAAAAAAATCCACAATGTGGGACCACATGTATCCGATTGAACTCATCTCGCATCCAATCGAGTATACACCAATCGGCGCGGCAAAACATCGTGGTAAAGGGTTTTAACCCCTCCAAATAGGGGACCTTTCATCGAACTTACTAAGCCCATGCACTCAATTGAATCATGCATACAAAGAATTAAAAAACAATAATATCAAACTTAGTATGCCCGATTGAACGTATCTTGCATTCAACCGAACACACATCAACCGGCGCGGCAAAACATCGTGGTAAAGGATTTTAACCCCTCCAAATAGGGGACCTTTCATCGCACTTACTAAGCCCATGCGCTCGATTGAATCATGCATACAAAGAATTAAAAAACAATAATATCAAACTTAGTATGCCTGATTGAATGTATCTTGCATTCAACCGAACACACATCAACCGGTGCGGCAAAGCATCGTGGTAAAGGATTTTAACCCCTCCAAATAGGGGACCTTTCATCGCACTTACTAAGCCCATGCGCTCGATTGAATCATGCATACAAAAGTAACATGCAGAATTCAAATGACGAAAAATAAATAAATCAAAGCAATATAAGACAAAAGAAAGTGTCATTTACTCAAGCGGTACGTGGAGTTGTATCCCGAGTACAGATCATACTGCAGTCCATTCGGAGTCGGCTATGAAATTTATGTCCGGGTTTCCATCCGATATACCACGAGAGTTGACACATCTTTTGTTTTATTCCAAAGCCACAACATACAATATCTCATAATCAATGCGTATTTATCTACTCAAGGGCCACAACATGCATTTCAACATAACAATCATGCAAGCAATACTCAATAAATAATACAAATAAAACGGAAAATGAATGTGGAAAATACCCTCAGGTCTAACCTTTTATGTCGACTTTCGAACTCACGTTTCACGGCCGTCGGAAGGGCTATCACACCGCTACTTCTCCGGTTCACTGGTTTAGCGTCTTGGCTCACTATTTTGCTGTTTTGCTTGCTGTTTGGCCTCCCTTTTGCTGTTGTTTGGCCTCCGCTTTGCTACTGTTTCCTCTGTATTTTCTGCTCACTGTTCAGGTCGCTGTTTTGACATTTCCACGGACTATTTCGAGTGTTTTTTGTGGGTTTTTAGTGCACTCTTGTGTGATTATTTTAAGGATTATAAATACAGTTTTTATGTTACTGTTTTGAGGATTTTAGGGACTGTTTTAAGAGGATTTGGCTGCTGTTTTGGCGTGTTTTAGGAGGTGTAGGGGCTGCTGTTTTTGGTGGAAATGGGCTGCTGTTTGGGGGTGTATTTTCGGTGATGTGTGGAGGTTTAGGGGGTGCTGTTTTCGGTTGTAGAGTGGGGGAGATGAAGAGAATTATTTGTGTTTTTCTTCTTGCTATTGCTGTGAGTGGCTAGGGCTCTTGGTGTTGTGATTTTCGTGTAAGTCTTGTGTATGAACTAGCGGCCTCCATGTCTTGGTTAGGGGTTGTTTATATAGAGAAAGGTTAGGGCTACTCCTTGTCTCACAAGGAAGGG
>SKCR01006378.1:0-25037 GCA_019454045.1 Zanthoxylum bungeanum
AAGGGAACTTAAGGTAACAATCCTTCAAATTGAAAAATAATAATAACTAGTTAATATTACTTAAGGTATTCGTTTAGTCATGATATTACTTAATATCATAATTTACCATAGTTGATTTACATTAATTCTTCATAAATATATACATATAAAATATGTAATTAATAAATTTATTAAGAATATCTCACCAAATATCGAAAATATTATTTTTTATATAGTAATTAGTCATAATTTCTCGAATCTTAATTGAAAAATAATAATAACTAGTAAAAGAAAATAATAAAACGAATCCTAAACGAATCCATGAGCTTAATTCGTATTCGATTCGTTTAATAAACGAATCGAATTGACCCATTTATTAAACGAATCCATTTTTTCAAACTCGTATTCGCTTTAAAGCGAATTGAATCGAACAAATAAACGAATCCTAACCCAAATTGTCACCCCTAGTTTAAAGTGTTAAAAATTAAAATTAGCATTAGTGGCATTTTGTGTAATATTTTAGAAACTCTCGGCAATAAAAGGGATGACATGGTGTCTCGCGCGTGCGTTTTACGCGCCCCTGTCCTGCTAGCAGGCGCGAACGTCAAGCAAAAGCAGCAGGCGCGTGCAGCGTGCTGCCCCTCGCACGCACCAGCCTCTTTCCGCAGCCACTCCTCGCGCGTTTCGCGCACCCCTGTGCAATCCGACTTGTTTTTTGAGAAATTTGGGTCTATCTTTAACGATTTTTCGTGTAGATTTCAAAACACAAAAACAAAAATAAAATTCGGTCCTCAATAGAGTCAATAGGGTTATTTTCATATTTTTCCAAATAGGGACCAAAATAAAAATTTTTGAAAATTGTAAATTCCACAACTCTCATTAATTTATTAATTTGATTATTTTAAGCTTCCGAAAATTGAATTTATAGAAATTAATATTTTCAGACTTGAACCTGTTCCAATCGAACTTAAATTAATTTCTCCATGTTAATTAAATTAGAGAATACCAATTCTATATAATTTGATTAAATATAGAATTACCAGAATTTTAATGAGAGTAATTATACAAACATAATTCAACATGAATTGATTTTAAGTCAATTAACGTTGCCTTGTTAACAAATTAAAATGGTTTTTTTTATTAAAATTGATATAAATCATAATAGTATTGGTTTTGAAAAGGATATCATTAATTTGATATAAGAATTTAAATTTCATCACTAATTATAATTATGTATTCTGATGTATAATTTAATGAGTCCTAGAATATTAAATCTCTTGTTATTAATAATAGGCTTCAACCTTCCAATACAATCAATGGATTATCGGTATTTATATAGGGGCAACCCAACAACTGTTAGGTGGGGGAGCTTTATGGGCTATCGTGGTCTGTTTGATACGTTTCTATATAGAAATATTTTTGACTTCCAATAACTGTTAGGTGATGGGTTTGATTATATTCATGTATAAGAAAAAGTATTGGGTCTAGCCTAAATATATCGAAGCACCAACAATTATCAGGTGAGGTGTCTAAATCTATAGGTTAATTGATAAAGCCTTGTAATGTCTTGAGAATAAGAAACGTGTTTCTAACTTGTTGGGCTTATGGGCCAACAACTGTCAGGTGAGGTTCCATAAGTTTAATAAGAATTTGATCACTTACAAAATATGTAATGAGATTACATGTTGTCTTATCTCAAGAGTATAGGATTTAAATAAAATCGTGGGATCATTGTTCAATTTAAAGTCTAAAACTGAATGGTGTGATATTTACAATGATACATATTGATATTTTCCTTTTTCCTGAAAAAATACAGAAACAATAGAAACTTACAAGTGTTTCACCAATTGTATAACAAAACTCTAACCCTCTTCAAAATTAATTGACACCCATTATCAACTGGATCTATTTAGTATGACTAGTGTAAATAGTATGATGTTTTTCACTCACTACTTATTTAATGAGAAAAGCTAAGCATTCACATTATTACAGAATAGTCCTGAACTATCAGATAATTGGCTAAGTCCTTAATAGGCTTGCATATATCCTTTCTAAATATATTTTCCTTAAAGTTCTGAAATTGTTCGTGACCATTTTTAGTTTGACTAAAATATGAATGAATTTTTTCTGGATTGTTAGATGATATAATATCCTTCTACAATAAACTTATGAGGAAAATAAATGAGATAGTTCTTACAACGTCGTCTTCTAGTAAGACAACAAAGGTGATAAATCTAGGGGTGGTAAAATAAATTGAAGAATTGAATTTATATTGAATCCTTAACGAATCGAATCAAAATATGATGAATTTGTATTCAATTCATTTATTAAACGAATCCTAATATCAAGATTCATATTCGATTCGTTTATTAAATGAATCATATACGAATATTCGTTTAATCATTATATTATTCAATAACATAATTTATCATAATTTATTTACATTAATTCTTCATAAATATATACATATGAAATATGTAATTAATATATTTACTAAAAATAGCTACCAAATATTGAAAATATTATTTTTCTATGTTAATTAGCCATAATTTCTCAAATCTTAATTGAAAAATAACAATAAATAGTAAAAGAAAATAATAAAACGAATACTAAACAAGTAAACAAATCAACTGAATCACCATCTCCAGAAGATGGGTATTTGATACTAACGTGGTTGGCTCAAGTGCAAGTAGGAGTTTGTTAGGGATATACCCTAAACCAATTGTGTCATACGATTCATAGGTATTATCCTGATGTAAAATATAGTATTCTAATTATTCGTAAATTAGTTTATGGTTAATATAATGGCAATCCTATATATTTTTGCATCGGTTTAATTTCTATTTACAATATATGTAAAATATGATCTTGTGATGTATTTCTTGTCGATACTTTATCTACAAAAGGTTGTAGATATGAGTACATAGTTTCAATTAAAAATATTTGATTTATTTCCTCATTGAGGTGATGTCATCAGGGATAAATTATATCACATTACTGACATGATTCAGAATTTCCCGCTATTTTTTGGTAAGG
Source organism: Zanthoxylum bungeanum (assembly GCA_019454045.1). NCBI lineage: Eukaryota > Viridiplantae > Streptophyta > Magnoliopsida > Sapindales > Rutaceae > Zanthoxylum > Zanthoxylum bungeanum. The sequence goes on from SKCR01006378.1 coordinate 3,016, forward strand.
ATGGCCAATCCTCCTTGGAGTACATAGCCAGATTCACCATCCAGTGTGGAGAACTGGTGAATTATGACAACTTTTCAAATTTTGTGCTAAGATATTCCTAAAACTTGACAGGAATAACTTTTACCTGGTATGCCACTCTGCCCAGGAACTCAGTGTTCACCTAGCTATAAATGGAGAGGCAGTTTCATACCCAATTCTTCAGAGCTCAACTGGAGGTATGCATGGGAGAACTGCCCAGGGTGATGCAGAAGAGTTGAGAAATAACAGACCTATTCATTGCTCATTTCAAGAAGATGAGGGACCGATGCAAGATTTGCCTATGACAGTAATAGTAGAGTTGTAAAAATGGCCCAATGAGGCCTGGATAAGAGCTGAGAAAGAAATTTATGGCAGCCATGAGAACTTATTGTTAAGAAATTGACACTTAGGAAATAGCAGTAGTAGATCTCAACAGATTAAGATATTTTATTTGCCTTCTCATGTTTAAGAAAATACCAGAGTATGGACGAAGGTGACAATTCTAGTGCCTCGCAGTTTTCCTTCGATGTTGTCAAACTTGTAAGGTTTTGGGGTTAGCGCGGAAGCATCCATATGACTGGAATTTAAAATTTTCTTCCAAAACCACTCTAAGAATCGTGGTTATGTCGTAGTTGATGTAAACAAATATACTATTTAATTAATCTATATTAATTTAACATGCATATAATAAATAATTTTATTTATCAACATAAATAAAATTTACTATATAAAACATACCTTTATGTGCTTATTATCTTTTAGAGCCTTTTGAATATCCTCCTTGATTTTCCCTTGTTGTAGTGCACCAAGCGTTGCACCTCTAGTTGGCACACTAGCGCTCCTCTACGAACAAATCGCTCCCACTATTGAGAACAAAAGAAACCCTTTCTTTTCTAGGATGTTGGAGTCTTTAGGAACGAATCGAAACTATTCCGAAGAGAGATCAAACGGCAAAAACACAGACTGTTTTTGACGCTAAACTTAATGTGCAAACTTGTTGTGCTTATATATAGCTCAACGTTACGCACACAAAGGTTTATATATATATATATTTCGCAAGCCTCAGTTTGCATATATATATATATATTACTTTTTCTCTCTGACCTCAATTGCTTGCTATATATGTTTATATATATACTAAAAGCCTTTTTGATGCTGACATAAACAACAAACAAAATAATGAAAATGATTCATTGCCTTTTGTTTGCCTTCAACAAGAAGTCCTTCAATAAGAAGTTATGTCTATCAACGTGAATAACAAGTTTGGCCTTCAAAATCAATATATTAACATAAGAATTGTTTTAATTGTATCCTAATACAATAAGGTCAATCCAATATCTCTCCAAATCAAATTTGGTTTCTTAAAGATTCTTTCCAAAATAAAATTAGGATACTTAATCAAATTAGGAATCCTAATTAAATAAAGACTTCCATATTTAATCTTAAATATGACTCTAATTAATTTGGGTGCTAGCCCACTAAATTAAAGTCCAATAGATTAAATATTATTTTGGCATAATAATTAATTAACTATTAATTAATTAATTCAACTTACTTAATTTTAATTAACAATTAATTAAAATTACATTTAATTTATTTAATATAAATATCAAATATTTAATTAAACAATTAAATCTTATTTTATATTTCGAATTTATTAATCAAATTAATATTTCCGAAATATCTCGAATATCCTAATCCAATTAGGAAGTGCCAAAATAATCATTTATTAACCTTTAATAAACATCATCGAATTTGTAACATAGACGAGAACTATATTGTGCGACCGTCCTAGGTTCATTATCGAGTAGCAGTGGAATAATATTAACTCTTTAATATTTCATCTCTATGATATTCCACAGACCATGGGTAATCGCCTAGCAGCAAGCCATGGCCCCTAGTCGATGAATGAAGTGGGAAAACATATGAACCTGTTAGAATACACTTCGAACATATCATCTCATTCCTTCCGATATTTATGTTTCTTATCGAGTCTGGGATCATGGTAAGGTCAAATCCTTATACTCGACATATCTTTAAACTTTATCTTGTGGATCTGATATCTCTAAGATATCGACTGCTTTGGCCAAAGACTTATATCCACAACTGTAAGTTTCGTTGAAACATCTATAACTTTAATTATCAAAGTTATCGGATCCCATCTTGAAGCATACGTGACTTCGTACGTCAATCGCTCAAGGCCATCTAGCATTTATTCAAAGGACGTGAATAGTCGAATGAGGATATACTAGTGAACCAAGAGTATTATCGCACAAGTCATCATATGATCTCAGGTCAGAGGATATAATGACACTAATGTATTATTACGAAGATCAATGACCTTAGATAATATTACCATGTGATCTTACGTTTCTGTGGTCGTGTTCGATATTTCATTCTACTAATGAAACATCTATTGTCTGTGTCCTTATGATATGAGACTCATCATCCATTCTATTAACATCATATGTCAATCTAGGCGACACACAACAATATTGGTCAAGTGATATATTATTGTCCTGTATAACAATCACATTTTACCAAGAACTTAATTTGAGACATACATAAATATCGTTGACTCTCATAATCACAAACGTCTTTTGGATTAGCGATATTTATCTGACATAATGTCTCAGGACATACACATAAAATATGGATGTAATAATGTGTAGTTAACAAATGCCTTTTATTAATAATAATAATAATATATTACAAACAATATGCCTTAAACCATTACATCCATAACTGGTTTTAGGGCATACTCTCTAACAAACTCCCACTTGCACTAAAGCCAGTTGTTATGATACCCAATGCCCATCTTCTCAAGATGACGCTCCAATTGTTCTTGGCTCATTGGCTTTGTGAGTGGATCAGCCACATTATCAGCTGAAGGTGTTTTCAGAATGGCTATTTGCCCATCTCCAACATATTCTCTTAGTATGTGATACTTTCTTTGAATATGTTTGGATTTCTGGTGCGACCTTGGTTCCTTGGCCTGTGCTATAGCCCCATTGTTGTCACAGTTCAAAGGGAACGGTCCTTCAATGGTTGGAACCACACCTAGTTCTGTAACGAACTTCTTTATCCAAACTGCTTCTTTCGCTGCTTCTGAAGCTGCTATGTATTCTGCCTCAGTAGTGGAGTCTGCAATAGTGGATTGCTTGGCGCTCTTCCAACTAACTGCTCCTCCATTACATAAGAATACGAATCCAGAGGTTGACTTATAATCATCAGTATCTGTTTGAAAGTCCGAGTCCGTAAACCCTTCCACTTTCAGTTCTGGTGATCCGTAAGTCAGTATCATATCCTTAGTTCTTCTTAAGTACTTGAGGATTGCCTTGACTGCTATCCAATGATTTTCTCCTGGATCGGACTGGAATCTGCTTGTTACACTAACAGCAAATGCAATATCCGGTCTTGTACATAACATGGCATACATGAGACTACCTATGGCAGAAGCATATGGTACTTGACTCATGCGTGCTCTTTCTTGAGGTGTCTTGGGACTCATCGATCTAGATAGATGAATTCCATGCCTACAAGGCAACAAACCTCTCTTAGAGTCCAACATATTGAATCTCTTGAGCACTTTTTCTATGTACAGACTTTGGGACAAACCAATCATTCTTCTTGATCTATCTCTATAGATTCTTATGCCAAGAATGTAGGTTGCCTCTCCCAAGTCTTTCATTGAGAATGTTTTGGATAACCATACTTTGACTGAAGTCATCATAGCGACATCATTTCCTAATAGTAATATGTCATCCACATATAATATTAAGAACGTTATGGCGCTCCCACTGACCTTTTTGTAAACACAGGCTCATCCACATTTTTGATGAAACCAAACGTTTTGATCGCATCATCAAATCGTAGATTCCAACTCCTAGATGCTTGCTTAAGACCATATATAGATCTTTGCAACTTACATACTTTATGACTATCACATTTAGATGTAAAACCTTCTGGCTGTTTCATATAAATTTCTTCCTCAAGAAATCCATTTAGAAAAGCTGTTTTTACATCCATTTGCCAAATCTCATAGTCAAAGTAAGCTGCGATAGCTAAGAGAATTCTAATGGATTTTAGCATAGCTACTGGCGAAAAGGTCTCCTCATAATCAATGCCTTGCTTCTGAGTATATCCTTTTGCCACTAGTCTAGCTTTATAAGTCTCAACTTTTCCATCTTTTCCAATCTTTCTCTTGAAGACCCATTTACACCCAATAGGACCAATTCCTTCAGGAGGATCAACAAGTGTCCATACTTGATTAGAATACATGGATTCCATTTCAGAATTCATAGCTTCAAGCCATCTAGAAGAGTCAATGTCTGACATTGCTTCTTCGTAGTTTCTTGGGTCATCAACATGAACCGCTTCACCAATCATAAAAGATTCAAAATCTTGTTGATTGACTAGGGTATATCTCAATGGCAAGCGAGATTCCCTAATTGATCTACGGAGTGGTTGTGATTCTTGAGGTGCTTCTTGTTCTACTTGTTCTGGTTCCATTTGAGGTGAGTCAATTCGTTTTCCAGAATCCTCTTCTTGAGAGACTTCCTCATCTAGGTCTACTTCTTTCCCAGTACTTCCCTCTTGAACCAAACGGTCCTCAAGGAATGTAGCATTCCTACTAACCACTATCTTGTGATCAGAGGGAATGTAGAAGTAGTATCCCATCGAATCCTTGGATATCCTATGAATTGAGCTTTTTCAGATCTTGAGTCTAGCTTTTCTGTAAAGACTTTCCTTACATAAGCTGGACTACCCCAAATCTTCAAATATCCTAAATTAGGACGTTTCCCATACCATATCTCATATGGAGTTTTGGGAGCGGATTTGGTTGGAACTCTATTTAGAACATGCAAGGCTGTTTGGAGAGCATATCCCCAAAATGACGTTGGTATATCAACAAAACTCATCATGGAACGTACCATATCCAATAGGGTACGATTTCTCCTTTCAGAGACACCGTTATGCTGAGGTGTGTAAGGAGGTGTTACCTGTGACACTATTCCATGTTCCTTGAGATAATCTTGAAATCCAGTACTTAAGTATTCTCCTCCACGATCAGATCGTAGATTTTTAATACTTTTTCCTAATTGGTTTTCTACTTCATTCTTATACTCTTTGAACTTTTCAAAAGTTTCTGACTTATGTTTCATTAGGTACAAATACCCAAATCTTGAACAATCGTCAGTGAAAGTAACGAAGTATTGAAAACCACCTTTGGCCACTATACTAAGGGCCACATACATCAGTATGTATGAGTTCCAAGGTTTCTTTGGCTCTTTCGTTTTGTCCTACAAAAGGTGATTTGGTCATTTTTCTTTGAGACATGATTCACAAGTTGGATAAGGTTCTAAACCTAACGAAGGAAGTAAGCCTTCCTTCTCCAATTGTGTAATTCTTTTCTCTCCAATATGACCTAATCTTAAGTGCCAAAGGAATCTTGAATTGGGATTATCTCTTGGTCTTTTTGTTGTTATTGTATTTAATTCTTTGTTATGGTTCTCATTCATTTGTAAGACATACAATCCATTTTCTTGGAGTGCAACACCAATAAATTTATTCAGAAAATAAATATTGCATTTCTCATTGATAAAATGAAATTCATAATTACATTTTGTCAATACTGGAATGGAAACAATGTTCCTTATTGCACTAGGAAAATGTAAGACTTTATCTAATAAAATTAAATGTCTTGATGGCATAGGAAGTTGACACGCCCCTATATTGGTTGCAGAGACAAGTTCTCCATTCCCAACTTTCAGGACCACTTCTCATTCCTTAAGTAACCTCTTACTCTTTAGAATCTGCGGATACATACAAATATGTGAGGTCGCAGCAGAATCTAATATCCATGAATGAGATATGGAACTTATTCCAAGATTCATTTCAATAACAAAGAACGAGAACGTACCTTCCTTTTGCTTTTTCAAGCTCGCAAGGTATTGAGGACAATTCCTCTTCCAATGTCCTTTCTTCTTGCAATAGAAGCACTCATCTTGGGCCTTCTTTTCCTTCTTTTTCTTCGATATGCCTCCAGTGGGCTTAGATTTCTTAGAGACTTGTTTCTTACCTTTTCCCTTTTTCTTATCCTTGTGAGGACCAGAGATAGCAAGAACAGCCCTTTTATCATTTCCCTCAACCTTCAATATGTTTTCAACCTTTTCATAGGTCTTTAATGAGCCATGAAGCTCACTAAGTGACTTAGTTGATCTAATCAACTTATTCATATTGAAGTTGGAAATGAAGCCCTTGAAGGCGGGAGTCAAAGACTGTAGGATCAAATCCACCTTAACCTTGAACGTTAGTCCTAGATCAAATGTATCTGTTTGATCAATCAAATTGATCATTTGGAGCACATGATCAGAGACTGGAGTCCCATCCTTCATCTTTATCCTGAATAACTTACTAGTTACATCGTATCTAGCAGTTTCACTACTTTCACCATACAACTCTTGTAGGTGTTCCATGATTTCCACCGAAGAGTTCACCCTCTCATATTGCTCTTGTAGAGTTGGGCTCATAGAGGCTTTGATATAGCTTCTTACCTTAAGCTCATCGTCTTTCCAGTTATAGAAAGCAGCGACCTCTTCATCAGGGGAATCATCATTAACAGGATTAGGATCTTTCATATCGAGAACATAATAGAGACGTTCGTAATCCAAGACGATCTTGAGCTTACGGCGCCAATCTAGGAAATTAGGACCAGTGAGTTTATCTTTGTCAAGTATTGATGTTAGTGGATTCATTTTGTATCACGTACTCTGTTGAAAACACAAGTTTGTTAATAATTTTGTAATAAGTATTAAACAAAATTTAAGGTCTTTTAAATAATGTTGCTCCCACTAATTTTACTCGAATTCCACACTCCCCTATGCGGAAAACGGAAATATTGTTGGAAATATTTCTAGTGGGATGTCGAGTTCTCATTGTTAATGTCATGCCTCACCTAATGGGTTTTGGCACTTCATTTCCAATGAGTCAAAACTCCTTTTGTTTGTATCTCTATACAAGGCTCGCCTTTCCACCTCTAGCGAACAATGTCTCACATAATGAGTTTTGACATCTTCACTAGTTAAGCTAGACCCAACACCTTTCGTCACGTAACACATGTGATTGGCCCTCACCTAATGGGTTTTGGGTTTACAATCATTAGGCTACATATACGAACAAGTCAAATAGTACTTAAACATATAAGGGTCCCTCACTTAATGGGTTTGGGATTACCAAAATACATTCAGTGGACTATTGATTTGTGTTGGAAGGTTAATGCTTAATATTCATTCTTGGGGATTATTTAATTATTCATATCTTATATGATTTAGGTCTTTCTTTTAGTGTGCCTTGATGTCTTTGTATCTTATACTTTCATCATGTGCATAAGCACATTTACAACATAACATTTATGTTTGGCTCTAGACGAGGGGGATCCTAGTCTCTTATTAACACTTTAATAAGACTGTTTCATTTGGTTTAAGACAATCATTCACAATTCGGTAACTAGAGAAAAATCCCAGAAGATGAGGGGGGTCCGGTGTGACCACTTAACTCCCTACCTTCTTAGGCTCTTATCACCTTGGTGACATAGTTCTCTTTAGTACCTCTTTGTTAGAGAAGGTCTTAGGCTTTCTTGGCTTGAATAATCCTATTACTAATCTTGAAACTTTTAAAAGATTATACTTTGATTATCAATTAATATTTTAATCATATTAAAAATTAAGAGATATAATCAAAGTTGTATTAGGATTCATGTGGTGATTTATTTTAATCCAATTAAAATTTTATATGGGTTTAACTTCCTAAGAAGTTATATAGTTCAAAACTAACAACAACTCAATTTCTATTAGAATTCTTTCCAAAAACAATTTTAATGAAAATAGAATTCTAATCATACTCAAATTTTAATTCTGGAGATTTTTGTAAAATATTTGTAATTTCAGAAATTACAATTTCACCTCTGATCGTTTTGGGTATTTACAATAAATCCCTAAAACTTTCAGAATTTTACAAATTGGTCCTGCGGAATCTGCCAACCTGAATTTTCAAGTTCTGTACAACAGATTGTTCCGCGTAGCAGACGACCTTTCCAAATTCAGATTGAGTTAAAATTTTACAGAGTTGTTAGTCCATATGTCTAGTGTCTCCACAAAAAATTTCCGCCAAAAATAACGATTTTATCAACATAAAATAATAGCCTAACCGAACAGCTATCATTAGGATCTCATATACATGCTTTAATTTGTTTTCATCAAAACGACATAACCTCAAAGCTCTGATACCACTGTAAGGTTTTGGGGTTAGCGCGGAAGCATCCATATGACTGGAATTTAAAATTTTCTTCCAAAACCACTCTAAGAATCGTGGTTATGTCGTAGTTGATGTAAACAATATACTATTTAAATTAATCTATATTAATTTAACATGCATATAATAAATAATTTTATTTATCAACATAAATAAAATTTACTAATAATAAAACATACCTTTATGTGCTTATTATCTTTTAGAGCCTTTTGAATATCCTCCTTGATTTTTCCCTTGTTGTAGTGCACCAAGCGTTGCACCTCTAGTTGGCACACTAGCGCTCCTCTACGAACAAATCGCTCCCACTATTGAGAACAAAAGAAACCCTTTTCTTTTCTAGGATGTTGGAGTCTTTAGGAACGAATCGAAACTATTCCGAAGAGAGATCAAACGGCAAAAACACAGACTGTTTTTGACGCTAAACTTAATGTGCAAACTTGTTGTGCTTATATATAGCTCAACGTTACGCACACAAAGGTTTATATATATATATATTTCGCAAGCCTCAGTTTGCATATATATATATATATTACTTTTTCTCTCTGACCTCAATTGCTTGCTATATATGTTTATATATATACTAAAAGCCTTTTTGATGCTGACATAAACAACAAACAAAATAATGAAAATGATTCATTGCCTTTTGTTTGCCTTCAACAAGAAGTCCTTCAATAAGAAGTTATGTCTATCAACGTGAATAACAAGTTTGGCCTTCAAAATCAATATATTAACATAAGAATTGTTTTAATTGTATCCTAATACAATAAGGTCAATCCAATATCTCTCCAAATCAAATTTGGTTTCTTAAAGATTCTTTCCAAAATAAAATTAGGATACTTAATCAAATTAGGAATCCTAATTAAATAAAGACTTCCATATTTAATCTTAAATATGACTCTAATTAATTGGGTGCTAGCCCACTAAATTAAAGTCCAATAGATTAAATATTATTTTGGCATAATAATTAATTAACTATTAATTAATTAATTCAACTTACTTAATTTTAATTAACAATTAATTAAAATTACATTTAATTTATTTAATATAAATATCAAATATTTAATTAACAATTAAATCTTATTTTATATTTCGAATTTATTAATCAAATTAATATTTCCGAAATATCTCGAATATCCTAATCCAATTAGGAAGTGCCAAAATAATCATTTATTAACCTTTAATAAACATCATCGAATTTGTAACATAGACGAGAACTATATGTGCGACCGTCCTAGGTTCATTATCGAGTAGCAGTGGAATAATATTAACTCTTTAATATTTCATCTCTATGATATTCCACAGACCATGGGTAATCGCCTAGCAGCAAGCCATGGCCCCTAGTCGATGAATGAAGTGGGAAAACATATGAACTGTTGTTAGAATACACTTCGAACATATCATCTCATTCCTTCCGATATTTATGTTTCTTATCGAGTCTGGGATCATGGTAAGGTCAAATCCTTATACTCGACATATCTTTAAACTTTATCTTGTGGATCTGATATCTCTAAGATATCGACTGCTTTGGCCAAAGACTTATATCCACAACTGTAAGTTTCGTTGAAACATCTATAACTTTAATTATCAAAGTTATCGGATCCCATCTTGAAGCATACGTGACTTCGTACGTCAATCGCTCAAGGCCATCTAGCATTTATTCAAAGGACGTGAATAGTCGAATGAGGATATACTAGTGAACCAAGAGTATTATCGCACAAGTCATCATATGATCTCAGGTCAGAGGATATAATGACACTAATGTATTATTACGAAGATCAATGACCTTAGATAATATTACCATGTGATCTTACGTTTCTGTGGTCGTGTTCGATATTTCATTCTACTAATGAAACATCTATTGTCTGTGTCCTTATGATATGAGACTCATCATCCATTCTATTAACATCATATGTCAATCTAGGCGACACACAACAATATTGGTCAAGTGATATATTATTGTCCTGTATAACAATCACATTTTACCAAGAACTTAATTTGAGACATACATAAATATCGTTGACTCTCATAATCACAAACGTCTTTTGGATTAGCGATATTTATCTGACATAATGTCTCAGGACATACACATAAAATATGGATGTAATAATGTGTAGTTAACAAATGCCTTTTATTAATAAATAATAAATTATATTACAAACAATATGCCTTAAACCATTACATCCATAACTGGTTTTAGGGCATACTCTCTAACAAAACTGAGGAAATTTTTTATTTCCTCTAAAATAAAAGTTTCTAATCTTACCTCTGATCACAAAATCCATACCAAATAGGATCTCAAAGAAAAAGATTATTATAAGTATCATAATCATTCAACTAATCTACCGAGGTTCAAAGTGTAGTGCATGACAGAATCAATAAAAAAATTCTGAAGTTTCCTGAGAAGAAGGAGACCATATTGGTTGATGAAGACTGATTCCATCCAGTGGCTAATGTGAATGCTGTCACTTTTGATTTGAGGGAGATGTTGAATTTAAAGAGGAAACGGAAAGGAAAAAACTCAGAAACCCATCCTAAAAGGTGATCCACAATATTTGGGTTCCCAATAAGTAATTGGTGCATGAAGATCAAGCAGGATAGAGCTGTGGGAAGGAGCACGCAACCAGAACTTTGTTTCCTCCAAGGACTAAGCCACTTGTTTTTCCTTTCCAGAAGAGACAATCAAGATTTATGGGCCCTCCAAGGGTGTGGTTAAGCAATGAGGGGCACAGGGTGGAGGACAAAAAATTTCCTCAGAAACTCTCTCGAACCCAGTAAAAAAGACTTATACGCCAAATGGGTGCTATAAAGAGGAATGAGGAGTTACCGCAGGAGCCTATGAATACCAAGTCAAAATTTTACATGAAGTCTACTAAGGATCAAGATTCAGTAGGAAGCTCGGATGATTTTTTGGAGGAAAAGCTTGTATGAAGTAATTTCATGGTATGAGGGATACTTGTTCCTTTTGGTTGCGCCACGGCAAGATTGACTCTGTCGTTAACCTTCTAGAAAAGAAAGTTGCAGGAAAATGGCAGGAAAAGAGAAGTTAGCAGGAACTTCAACGAAGGTGCCCTCATTTAAGGAAGAGAAGAACAGAAATTCGTATTGTGGAATAACAATTCAGGCTATGGAATTTGGAGAGCCTCAAAGGGTGATATTTGAAAAGCCTTCGGAGGAGATAAGAAGGCATATCAAACCTTTGTACATTAAAGCCCATGTAAATGGAAAACCAGTATCCTGGGTACTCGTGGATAATAGGTCAACATTGATTGTGATTTTTTCCAGGATGTTATTGACATTGGAAAATCAGAGGATGATCTAATTTTAATATAGGTTTTTGTGGCGGCTCTTACATGAGAGGTAACCAGACACTTAGAGTATTTCCGGTGGAGCTTACAGTTGGCAGTAAAACTCCTTTGTCATATCCTAATATATCCGGGATGTGACCGACAAGAGATGGCATAACCATCTCACTAAGTCTCTGACCTGACCATGCAACACTAACATGAACCATATCAGACTCAAACATTTATGCCAAATATTATTTTTCATCGTACATACATATATATATGCATGCAAGCGATATTCTGTTAATTTTCATTATACTTAATGCATGAAATGCAAATGTAAAAAATACATATAACTTTTACAATCTTGTAATATGATTCATATGCAACACTATCGACTTAACTCATCTACTATGTACTTGTAGACCCATGACTATGTATTCCTAATGACTGTAATTGGTCCCCATCTCCTCCAAACCTGAACATCTAGGAGATGAGATCTAAGGCACTCTTGGCTGGAACAAAACCTGCAATCACAAAGAAACTGTGGGGGGTAAGTCGCTAAAGCGAACTAGTGAGTGAACGCTGTAAGTGAAAATATTATAAAACATTTTAACTTGGATAAAAACTTAAACTGTGAAGAATCATTCTTATATTCAAAATCAAGGTAAACTCAGATACATAAAGAGTCATGAAAACATGTTTACAAAACCTGCTACCAAGGAAACACCTCACTAGTGTCGAGGCTTGGAGGCGTGAAATTGACTAGCAGGACCTGGAACCGCATAGGCAGGGGAACATGAATGTTGAACATGCTATTGGGTTTATGGGGGTGATCAGTGCCCTATGAGGCTATCTGAGCAAACCCGGGATGCTAAATGTGAGGGGACGGGTTGATGCCTATGGTTTGAAAACCTTTCAAATACTAACTTACTTCAAACTTATCATTATTCTAAATCCCATTTGTGAAACTTGTGAAATTATGGTCATAAAGCGTAACAAACTTACAAACATAATCTTGAAATTCATAAAATTGTCATAATCTGATAACATTACATAAAAGTGGTCAACAAAGCTTGAAAACATAACTAACGGCAAGTAAATAAAACTAACTTGAATATTGTAAAACTAATCATATTTAAAAGATAAAACTTAGTCAATACATTATAAACCATTCAAAAAATATGAAAAGATTAGTATTCACTCACGGTAAACTGAGATACATAAAGAGTCATGAAAACATGTTTACAAAACCTGCTACTATAGAAACATCTCACTAGTGTCAAGGCCTGCAGGCATGAAACCTACCTAGCAGGACCTGGAACCGCATAGACAGGGGAACGTGATTGTTGAACATGTTATTGGGCCCCCATGAGGCTATTTGAATGAACCCGGGACGCTAAACGTGAGGGAATAGCTCAATACCGGTGGTTTAAAAACTTTAAAATACTAACTTACTTAAAAAATTTCATTACTCTAAATCCTATGTCTGAAACTTGTGAAATCATGGTCATAAAGCATGACAAACTTACAAACATAATCTTGAAATTCATAAAATTGTCATAATCTGATAACATTACATAAAAGTGGTCTACAAAGCTTGAAAACATAACTAATGACATGCAAATAAAACTAACTTGAATCTTGTAAAACTAATTATATTTAAAAGCTAAAAACTTAGTCAATACACTATAAACCCTTCAGAAAACATGAAAATATTAGCATTCACTCACAATACTAGCGAGGATTCCTACTGCCTGAGCTGACACTGGAAAAGACTAGGACTTTTTGCGTGGAACTAGTAGAATCTATAAATATGTAACTGAAATATGATTAAAGTGCTAATATATTTATGATATTAAATGTGTTTGTGCAATGATATGAGTGTCTATGTTTATAAGGAAGCTTAAGACTCAATCTAACATCCTAGGGTGAGATTTGGAATGAGCTAATATTGACCCTAGAATTGGCTTCGCGTCGCGATGTAAGATGGTATGCTTAGCTTTGTCAACCCTGAAACTCCATGCATCGCGACGCGACCTACTCAGCGTTGTCACTCCTACTAGGCAAAAATTGAGTCAGTGAGTTCTTAATGGTGAATCGTCGTGACACCAGTCATTGCGCATCGCAACACCAGTCATTGCGCGTCGCTACACCAGCTCGATTCCAAAGTTGTGCTTCATCGCCTCATGGCTAACAACTTAGACTAAATCATCACCAACAATAAGCACCTCTATATTACTAATTATTATCAAAGCAACACATATCTTACCTCTTATAATCAACTTTTATATCATTATCAATAATGCCATATAATATAATAACATGTGCATGCCTACATGTTAGTGTCCTAGACATGCCACAGGATCTCTAAGCGTGATTATTGTGTGAATATTACAAGATAAGTTGCGGAAATTACTTACATTTCTAGGTAGAGAAGTTTGAAATTTCTCCTCGGATGTAGAAGCTCCAAGCTTTAAAATCGAATTCCAAACTCGAGGGTGAGTTTCCCTATCACCTTTCTTTGACTCCTTTAAGTGCTAGCTTGAACAAAATTGAAAGGAAAAATTATCCTCCAAGAAGAAGCAAATTCGATAATGGTGGAATGGGAGAGGAAAGAGAATGTGAATAGTGATTGTTTTCAAAAAAATTACCAAATTTATAAAGTTGGTTGGTGTGATGTGTAATAAATCCAATTCACTTTATTGCCAACCACTTACATCACAAGTTGACAAGTGATGTGAGTTGTGGGTCCCACCCAATTTTGAATTCCAAATTCTAGTTGGCTTACACAACACACTTTGGGCCCTTTTCGTTTAATCCGACTAAACGAGTTTTTCATCGCTACGTAATTAAATCTAATTTAATTAAATAATAATACCCAATAAAATTATTACGGAAGTCGCTTACGAATTAATTCCAAATTAATCTGTTCGCTTGAATTAAAATCCAATTTTAATTCCGTATTGAAATCCAATTTCAATTAATATATCTGATATATATTATTTAGCCCAATTAAATAAATTAAATAGAAAAATCCAATTTAAATATTAAATTTATTTTACCGATTAATTCCAAATTAATCGCGTTCTCTCTTCTTCACGAATTAATCCCAGATCAATTCATGACGCAATTAATCCCAGATTAATTCTTTCTCTAATAATTAATCCCAGATTAATTCTTTCCATAATTAATCCTAGATTAATTTTTCTCTCTCATAATTAATCCCAGATTAATTCTTGTTCGAGTCAAATGTCATCGGTGAATCTTTAGGAAGCGACCCAAGAGAATCCTGGATATGTTAGCAGTAAATACGGTCGTCAAACTATCCGACACGTGCGTACCCGGTACCACGTTCTTACCGATTTACAAGACATGGTTGCATTCTAGCAAAGCACCGTGCCTACCCAATTCTCCACAAAAATATTCAACATGGAATATATATAATATGTATCAGGCGTAGTATACTGAGTATTGCGTATTGCGATCTATTATCAGATGTCACATGCTAGGCCTAAGGCTGGAATTGTGTCTGCCTCGTACGAAGCATATATCGGATCACTAGCAACTAGTCTCTTTAATCGGATAATCATGACCTAGTCATACTATCTCGATAGCTGCAACATTTAAGAAAACTAGTTCTGTATCCCTGCGTGATCATCATCTCCATATGACTGAAATGATACTTCCATCTTGACATCACACCCAATAACTATGATTCTCAATATACCCAGAAGAGGCGTACACAGAACCTGTTAAAGCTCCGGACGACCAAAAACCAAAGTATACTGATTGTCGCAAGTATTAGGGATGCAAGTCTCAGGTTAAGACCATATACACCTACCCTGATTCGGATTCCCATAGACACATAGTCATACTACCAATGGGATTTTGAGGGGTCTATCCAGAGCGAAGCTGTTTCCGGTCCAACGGCTAACAGAACCTCCTATCACACTTGCAAGAGTATCCAATACTTAAATATATGAGAACTATGTCGTTAAACTTCCATAACGCGCACAAGTGTAATACTAGTCTATTCCACATTATCGATGTCCAGTCTCGATAATACTACGACTAGGGATATTTAATGATTAAACCTTTCTTGGATTAATACTGTCTCATATCTTATTAATCCGGTACTAATCATATGGACTTTTATCATTTATATATCCAAGTAATCCAATTACAAATGATAAAAGAGCAATTTCATTTGTCACATAGTTAATTTGTACAAAGAACACCATGTCTTTTACAAACAGTGATGCTAAGGGTCATAATTGTCCAACATGTCGGACAATTATGACCCATAGCATCACTATTTGTACAGAACATGGTGTTGTTGTACAAATTAACTATGTGACAAATGAAATTTCTCTTTTATCATTTGTAATTGGATTACCAAGATACATAAATGATAAAAGTCCATATGATTAGTACCGGGTTAATAAGATATGAGACAGTATTAATCCACTGAGGTTTAATCATTAAAATATCCCTATATATAGGACTTAAGGACATACTCGAGGATCGGATGCTAGAGAGATAGTACCTCGTATACGGGTATCTCGGACATACTGCGTATACCAGACCCCAACACTCTACCCACTGCAGTCAGTGACTCCGTAGACCATGTTTTGATATCATCTTTGTAACGTCCCCCATTCGAGAGATGCTACTGGCATGGAATAGGTCGTACTATCCCCCTGAGCCACTGACTTTCTAACTGTGAACAACACTGATACTCTCTCCCAATCCAAAATATTATGTATGGGACCGTTGCCCAAACTTGGCAATATGATATACAAGTTCAACATTAATAATTGTATACTTAATAACACTCGCTTTTATAACTTTATTAATATTCATTTCAACTTTATACAACGACCAACAAAATACTAATGATTGATACATGACTTCTCTCTGACTCTAACTGGGCTATCTCTCTCTCTTGACCCGGTGGACTCCATACCCTATTGACTGCCATCAATATCCATCCTCCCGAGCTCGTCCTCTTTGACTTGCAAATAAAACACTGGGAGTGGGGGGTTAGATCGTTTGAACGATCTAAGTGAGTGGACGGTTTTAAAATGAAAACTGAAATACTTTAAGAAAACTCATGTTTTAGAAATCAATTCGAATCTTTTCTGAAAACTTTTTTTTCCTGTAAGTCATTCTCTTTCTAGAAACCTTTGTGAAAATCTTTTTTGAAAGTCTCTTATAAAGCTGTTGTTTCTGAAAACTTTATTTCTCGAAAACTTTCTCTATAAAACTATCTTTTCTGAAAGTCTGTCTCTGAAAACTAATTCTGAAATATCTGTTTTTGAAAACTGTCTCTGAAAACTATTTCTGAAAAACCTGATATATGTCTTTAAAAAAAACCTGACGCATGGGGGCGTTACATATCATCGTCCCCCCAAACGCCTAACAGAAGCAAGAATTACAAATTCATGATATTGGGGTGTTACGTATCGTCGTCCCTCAAAGAATGTCACTCATGTCCCTGAAACTAGTGGTCTTGGGACGTTACATATCGCCGTCCCCCAAGCCACTGAACTAGAACTAGGGGTGCGGATCTATGCTACCCTCCAAGCTCTGAATCTAGGATCTAGGGGCATCTGTCATCCCTAGTCTTGAACTAGGATATGGGGGCATTACGTATCACCGTCCCCCCAGTCATCTACATGTGCACATGTGCTCTCCATCAATTCCATATCTGAATCAAGTACATATTGAGGTGGATTTTCCCACATGCCTCGAAAACATAAAACTCAAGTTGTAAAATCATTCTTTCAAAAACTCATCTTATAAGAAAGCTTATCTTTTAGAAACATGTTATTTCTTAAAACAAGTTATATAAAATCTGGCTACCACCCTAAAATGCTCAAAAGTAAGTCTTGAGTCAAACAATCAAATAAAATCAACTTAAAGGAAAAGTGTCCACTCGCAGGTTTAGAATCTGGCTGGCATTGTTTACTCTGCCGAAGGAAATTAAGGTTCTTGCGATGATTTAAAATTGATAAACTAAATTAGAAAATAGACTGAGAAACATATTATGGAATCAGGCTAAATTTATCTATTTAAATACTTGTCATCATTTCCATGCATATCATGCGTACACCACGATGTAATATATTTATACGAGTTAGGGTGGCCTCTAACACGCTATAGTGAAACTGAGATGAATAAAAATTATTTTGGGGAAATTCTGTCCTCGCGTCGCGACGTAGGACCTTGCGCATCGCGACATGCATAATTCCAAAAACGCATGCACAGAATTTTCCAGTTCGCGTCGCAACGTAATTCTTTACGCATCGCGAGAATCTGCATAAATCCCCAGTGCGTGTCACGACACGAGCCATTGGGGGTCGCGACGCCGGCCTATTTTCCAGGATTCTATAATTGCTTTCTAAAGTTTATCTTGCCCCAAAGGCACCACCAACACTTCTATATCAAAATTATTGCACAAACCAATCTATTGAACTTCAAATTCACATATTCCACATCAAGTTATCATCCTCGAATAATTCTTTAATCTCATTATCCTTGTTTTTAACTAAACCTTTAAGACTTTCAAAATTTGGGTACTTTGCTCTACAATCACTTTCGTTACTTATCAACCACCAATATGCAATCCTTATCATGCCAGTATCCATTTTCATCATTATGCTTTCAAAATTTTACAATTCAAGCTTTGGTTCAAGTTTCTTTACCTTTTTTTTTTTTAATTTGCTTCACTCTCCAGGCTCTCAATTTTTTCCCTTCTTAACTTATGTAGATTGGTATTTGTTCTTCTTTTTTGCTTCTTCTTTTTCTTTCTTCTCTCTTTTCTATCTTCTTTATCTCTTCTTCTTCTTCTTATTTCTCTCCTCCTTATGTTTTTCTCTCTTTCTCTACCAATTAGTAATGCTCAAATAGTCCCCATTTTTATACTAGGGGCCACTTATAATTTGCCTCTTTAATGAAAAGTGTAGAAACTTTGAGAAAATTAAAGATTTCTCTAGATAGGTATGAGCACTATTCATCCAGATTTTTAATATGCATTTTCAACCTATTTCAGGTTCTATTTCGGAAAACTATTCAACGTGGAAGTTGTAGGTCTCGATCTCAGATTTTCTAAAATATAAAATTTATTAAAATCGAAGTTCGTATGAGAAAGTTACGGCCCACATACCTTGAGTTATCCGGAGTAGAACATCGTACCATCTAGTATCGAAATTTTCGAAGATTTAGCCGACTGTTCACCAAAGTTATTTCACGAGGGTATTGTTGGACAATTATGACCCATAGCATCACTATTTGTACATAACATGGTGTTGTTGTACAAATTAACTATGTGACAAAAAAAATTACTCCTTTATCATTTGTAATTAGATTACCGGGATACATAAATGATAAAAGTCCATATGATTAGTTCCGGATTAATAAGACATGAGACAGTATTAATCCACTAAGGTTTAATCATTAAAATATCTCTAGTGGTAGTATTATCGAGATTGGACATCGATAATGCGGAATATACTAGTATTGGTCGTCCGGGGCTTTAACAGGTTCTGTGTACGCCTCTTCTGGGTATATTGAGAATCGTAGTGTATTGGGTGTGATGTCAAGATGGAAGTATCACTTCAGTCATATGGAGATGATGATCACGTAGGATAAGGAACTGGTACTCTTGTATGCTGCAGCTATCGGGATAATATGACTAGGTCATGTTTATCTGATTATAGAGACTAGTTACCGGAGATCCGATATGTGCTTCGTACGGGGAAGACACAATTCCAGCCTCAGGCCTAGCACGTGACATCTGATACTGGATCGCAATACGTAATACGACGTATATTACGCCTGATACAGATTACATATTCCTTTAAGAATATTTCTGGAGGATTGGGTAGGCACAGTGCTTTGCTAGAAGCCAACCATGTCTTGTAAATCGGTAAAAACATAGTACTATGTACGTACATGTTCGGATAGTCCGACGACCGAATTTACTGCCAACATATCCAGGGATCTCATGGGTCGCTTCCCGAAGATTCACCGATGATGTATCACTCGAACATAATTAATCTAGGATTAATTATAAGAGAGAGAAAATTAATCTAGGATATTACGAAGATATTTTATCTGGGATAAAATACTATTTGAAGAGAGAGAACGATTAATTTGGAATTAATCGATAAAATAATATATTCGATATATTAAACGAAATTAGATTTCGACGCGAATTAAAATTAGATTTTAATTCGGGCGAACGAGTTAATTTAGAATTAATTTGCTAGCGATGTGAATAGTAATTTTGCTAGGCATAATTATTTAATTAAATTTGATTTAATTACGTCGCAACGGAAAATTCGTTAATTCGGAATTAGCGAACCCGAGCCCGGGAGTGTTTGCGGGCCGCTCGCATTTTGAATTAAAGTGCGGCCCACAAGTCACATCACGCGTCACATCATTAGTCACTCAAGTGATGGAAGTCTTGTCACTTTTTGGTGATTGACATCTTGTCATTTTGATTGATGTGAGTGTTGAAGGCATTAATGCCTTGTACCATTTTTTGGAAAATTGAAAATGGTATATCTTTTATTTGAATTTTGGAAATCAAATACAACTACACAACTCTTCTCTCTTCTCTCCCTCACTCACGGCAAAGTGCCATTTTTTCTCTCCTCTCTTGGCTTGGCCAAGAGTCACACAAGGCTTGGGGAAATAATTTGTTGCAAATTTTTCCAAGTGCTAGCACACTAAAGAGATCATTTAAAGGTGATAGGAAAACTCATCTATGAGCATGGAATCTACATTCAAAGCTTGGAGCTTGAAGATCAACACAAGGAGCACAACCAAGGGCTTGGCCGAGAGTCTCAAGGAGAAATTTTTGTGTTCAACGCATCGCAAAGTCGATCAAAGTGAGTATTCCGCTACTTTACTTTGTTGTATTCACATATTTCATTGCTTAATTGATCTTGGTTTGACCTAGAAAACCCAATAGGTATATGTGTCCAAACATGATTTATATTATGTGACACTCGTCCCATTAAATAACAGTAGTTGAGATTCTCGGTCGTTACATGAGTCCATGCTAACTGTTATGGCTGAGGATAAAGAATGTTCTTCATATGAAAATTCAGGGTGTTATTACTACTGTATACGTGGGTTTTACTAGAATCTATTGGGAGAGAGGCTGAATTAGGTAGGAGTGGTTATCTTTTTGGGATTAGAGGGGTTACTACATATGTTAACGGATAATTCATTCCACCATTCTGCACATGAATTCATGTATGATCTACATGTCCTAAATGAGGTCGTCCTCATCACAAGCCATATCTGGTTCATTGATTTTTTCTTGAGATTTTTTTATCAAAATTTAAAGGTTAATGGGTTAAGTAGAAAAGCGTATGTTGACGAGCCAGACTATGATTGATTACCAACTTGTTGGATTAACATGAAGTTCGATTGGGTGGCAATATCATATTAAGGAGTAAATACTGAGGCACTGGAGTTGGGTATTGCCAAGGTTCACAAGCATACTGCTATTATCGATGGGTAACAACTCCACTAACTAATATATGAATTTCTACATGGGCGGCATATTCCGAGTACTGCTACTATCTATGACATGTGTGGTACATAGAGCCCTAACGTGTTTCTTGATGGTTCGATCGATTTAGATTAGGAATGGAAAGATCGAAACTTACCCTAATGGCCTGCATTACCTGTAAATCATGGGTTTTTAACTGAGACTTAATGCTGCAATTCTTATACTCTCTTAGTGGCGACGATCCTATAACCTTGTCTAAGAGGAGATGTTGGAAATTATTAAGTTAATTATGTGGTGTTGTTAAATAACAACAATTAGTAATGATTTCATTACTAAGTAAACAACAAGTTGTTAATCAAATAATTAAGTGACAACAAGAGTTTGTTAGTGACAACAATTAGTAAAATGTTAAATGGGGAACAAATGGTACACCCATGATGGTAACATTTTTGGAAGGGTTAGAGAAAGTCATTATGCATCCAAATACATGTGATTACATAGTAATCAATGCATATCATTAAATAGTAATCAAGGATTAATAGTAATCCATGCATGTGAGCTAATAGTGACTTGGTTTCCCTCCTATAAATAAGACCATTTGCTTATTGAGTTAAGCAATCAATTAAGTTTGATTAAGAGGTCTCTACAAGCATAAAAGGTATGCAATTGTGTTGTGGTTAGTATAGATTTATTTCAATTAGCATGTAAATAAATCTAGGACTAGTAATACATGTATGGTTAGATCCTAAGAGGACAAACATGTAAAATATTAGGGATTATGTTTCCGAACATTGGTATCAGAGCTTAAATGCATGTATTCTAGTTGGATTACACAAAAATTGGATGAACATGTATTGAAAAATGTTGAAAATGTT
>SKCR01006379.1:0-24998 GCA_019454045.1 Zanthoxylum bungeanum
TTGCTTCTACCCGTTAACTACACTTCTAAATAAACCTCATTTACATTGAGGGGAATACGTGAGAAGAGAAATACAAAGAGTAATAAGGTAATAAAGGCTGGACACGCAGGTTCAATTAATAATTCCAAATTTATTACAATAATTTCTAAATTGCCCCACCCATATAATATCCATCCGATATACATTATAGATGCATCGCAATCATGTATTCACACAAGCATGTTATCACATCAATCTAATCCAATTAATTAATCTGAATATTAATGACCATCCATGTTTAAACAACGATTGTTGGACAAAATGACCCATAGCGTCACTATTTGTACAGATCATGGTGTTGTTGTACAAATTAACTATGTGACAAGGAATTTCACTCTCATCATTTGTGATTAGATCACCATAGATATATAAATGAAGAGAGGTCCCTATGATTAGTTCCTGGATTGAGAATGATATGAGACAGTATCAGTCCACGAAGGATTAATCATTAAATATCCCTAGCCGAGTATTATCGAGACTGGACATCGATAATGCGGAATAGGCTAGTATTGCACTTGTGCGCGTTGTGAGGGCACAACGACATAGTTCTCATATATAAGTATATGGGATACTTATGCAAGTGCGATAGGAGGTCGTGTTTCACCGATGGTACGGGAAACAGCTTCGCTCTGGATAGATCCCCTGGAATCCCATTGGTATTATGACTATGTGTCTATGGGAGGCCGACATCAAGGTAGGTGTATTTGGTCTTAACCTGAGACTTGCACCGCTAATGCTTACGGCAATCAATATACTTTAGTTGAGGTCGTCTAGGACTCTAACCGGTTCTGTATACGCCAATGCTGGGTATATTGAAAATCGTAGAGTATTGGGTGTGATGTCAAGACGGAAGTATCACTCCAGTCATAGTGGAGATGATGTCACGCAGGATACGGTATTAGTGCTCTTAAGTGTTGCGCAACCATCGGGATATTATGACTAGGTCATGCATATCCGATTATAGAGACTAGTTACCAGACATCCGATATGTGCTTCGGACGGGGTAGACACTTATCCAGCCCCAGCCCTAGCATGTGACTATCTGATACTGGGCCGATATACACAATACTTTAGTAGACTACGCCTGATATAGATCTTAAATAATTCTTATAAGAATATGTCCGGAGAATTGGGAAGACTTGGTGCTTTGCTAGGAGTCGACCTTGTCTCGTAAATCGGTAGAACGTAGTACTTGGTACGTATGTGATTCGGATACTCCGACGACCGTATTTACTGCCAACTTATCCGGGGAACTCATGGGTCGCTTCCCGATAATCCACCGATGACGCATAACTCGCACTCTTGAATAATCTGGGATTATATAGAAGAGAGAGAAAATTAATCTAGGATTAATTACGGAGATATTTTATCTAGGATAAAATATTGTCTAGAGAGAGATAACGATTAATTTGGAATTAATCGGTAAATTAATATATTCGATATATTAAACGAAATTAGATTTCGACGCGGAATTAAAATTAGATTTTAATTCGGGCGTACGAATTAATTTAGAATTAATTCGTTAGCGACGTGAATAGTGAATTCGCTAGGCGTAATCATTTAATTACGACACGACGGAAAAATCGTTAATTTGGAATTAGCGAACCCGAGCCCGAGTGTGATTGCGAGCGCATTCATATTTCGAATTCGAGTGCGGCGTCGCAAGTCACATCAAGCGTCAAATCATTAGTCGCATCAAGCATCAAATCACTTGTCACTTTGAGTGATGTGACATGACAACATGCCACTTTATTAAAGTAGATTGACTTGATGGACTTGTGATGGACTTTTGACTTTGGAGTGTGGAACACTCAGGTCATTACAATGATTTATTTTGTTTTTTGAAAACAAATTATTGGTAAAAACATTTATTATTTTGGGAAATATATAAACAAATGTTATACCACTTTTGTAATAACTTAACAACATTTCTCTCTCTCATTCTCTCCTTCAAGCTCACGCCCAAGGGGCATTTTTCACTGGTTTTTGAAGCCAAAAACGTGAGCAAAGGGAAGCCAAGAGTTGGGTTTTGTGGCAAAAAGGCAAGTGCTAGCACACTACGAGACTTGCGAAGGTGGTAGGGAGGTTCGTCCATGAGCTGGGATCCGTTAGACGAGGCTTGGAGCTCCGTTTCGCAGCTCAAGAACAGAAGACAGTGGACAGTGGACTGCAGCAGTTCACGCCTAAAACATGAGCATTTTGGCCTTGATTCATCTCCAAATCGACTCAACCGATCGATGTGAGTATTCCGCTACCTCCGTTGATGTATTCACACATTGTTTTCATGTCTTGTTTGATCTTGGGACCTAGAAACAAACCTCTCAATGGCATCAAGAGCTATAGGTTCAAGCATGAAATTGTAGGGCTTAAAATTTGGGTAAATGTTTGTTGAGCATGTTTTGAATAAATTGATTGTTTAAGTATGCTTATAACATGTTTAATTTCATTTTGGTTGGACCAATTTGTTGAAAAATGATTTGTAATTATTTTCCCCAAATTGATTACCTTGGCCGAATGTATTAGCTATTTTGGGTTCTTGGAAATTTTTTGTTTTTGATTCATTAGATGAATTGGAATCATAATGTTTGATGTTAATTTGTGGTCAATTGGATTGTACTTTGAATTGGACAAAAAACCCCAAAATCTTATGTTGGCCGAATGTAACTATGCCCTAATGTCTTTGTATTTTTTATTTTTGACATTGGATGTGTATGAAATCATTTAGGATGTTGATTTAATGTCGATTGTGGGTTCGATTGGATTGAAACCAAATCGGACACAAAATCCATCCTTTGGCCGAGAGCATTAAAGCATGTAATGGGTTTGATTTTTCAATTTGTGTGTTGGACATATAATAATGAATTGAGTATGATTAATTGGACTAATTTAGTGTTTTGGAAATGTTGATTTAGTTGATTAATCATGTAATGCACTTTACGTAATTAAATTGCGGAATTGGATTCATGAAATTTAATATTTAGGCTTAAATTGGATTTGTCTTCTAATGTTGTATTTGGGCCTATTGGGCTTGATTTATCAAGTTTGGTTTAGGCCAAGTGGATTGGATCCAATTGGGCCCAAAACCTTAACCATAAAGCCCAAATGCGACTAATGAACCTTTAAAGTTCAATTGGTCCTAATGGGCCTAAATTAATTTCTAGGCTTATGGGATTACTCCTTGATTGGGCTTTGGTTGCCGAAGCCCATGCCTTAAAGAAATCAATTAAAAGCCCATCGGACTTTAATTGAATTGACGTTGGACGTTAATTTGGAATTTAAGACGCGTTACGATTAAATTTGGAATTTAAGTCGTAAAGGTTTATTAAATAAAAGTGTAATATTTAATTTGGAATTGAATAGTGAATTAGTATTAAATACATGTTATATTGGATTTAATGTTGTAGTTTAATTTAATTCAAGAATTCGTACTTTGAGTACTTATTCGCAAAAACGAGTTTGACTCGAACAAAATCAAATCGTTGTTTGAACATTGGATGATCACTTAATTATCAGATTAATTAATTTGATTAGATTGATTGATAGCATGCTTATGTGTGTGAATACGTGGTTGTGTTGAATGAATAATGAATATCGGATGGATATTAGTCGGGTGGGGCAATTTTGGAAATTGTTGTAATAAATTCGATTTATTAAATTGGACCTGCGTGTCCAGCCTTATCACCTCTATTCTCTTTGTATTCTCTTCTCACCTATTCCCCTCAATGTAAATGAGGTTTCTTTAGAAGTGTAGTGTAACAGGTAGAAGTAATACAAGTGCTAGCTTGAGTGAGAAAGGGAGAGATTTGATCTAGGATCAATATGTTAAGTATCCATCCGCATATCATTATTATTTTATTTCATAATGCGCTTTATTATGTATTTAGAATGCATGTTTAAGGGTGTATGATGATGAGACCTAAACAAAGATAATTAAATTGGTAGCCAATTTGCACGCGAAAAGCCCTCAATCAAATATCATGCGTCTTTTCCTTCCATTGAGTGATTCTTGCTCAAGATCCTCGAAGATGTGTTTGAATCACGAGGCTTTGTTCCATATTGGTGTCTTGTCCAAGTTGTGGTTTGTTGGCCAAAGTCAAGACCACTTCTTGTCCAACGACATTGATTACGAAGCTTCCATGGTCAATGGGTCCACGCTTGACTAGGATCACTAGGTTTGTTGTGCCAAAGCCAAGGCCTAGTTGATTCAGAGGAAATAGGTTAGGGTATATATTGGATATATAGGCATATATATGATATATGTTTAGGACTTGGATGTCCACCTACTGGATCTAGGAATTGGATTGGATCCAATTGATCTTAGAGATCTACCTAGTTAATTATCATACAATTTGTTGGCCAAAGTCAAGATTGTGTGATATTTAACGGGATCCTAGCCCACTAGGAAACACGGTTTCCCGAGTACTCGATAGAGGGTTAGAGGCTCGATGAAAAATAGTGGGAGGCAAGAATTGAATTTGCAATATTCGTTCAATTACTCGCCATACGCGCTCATTCAAATTATTTCGTCGTAATATTAAATGTTAGTTGGACTAATATTTAAATTGTTTGTTTTAATAAACAGTTGGACTGTATTATACTTGATTATATATAATTGGATTATATTAATCAATATATTTGAATTAATTAATTTCAGTTTACAGTTGATTTTATAATTGGATTATAGTAATCAATGTAATTGAGGTTAATTAATTTGGATTATATTTGATTATATAGTTGGACTATTATAATCATAAATATATATATAGTACCACTAATCGTTGATTAAATAGTTGGACTATTGTAATCAAGATAAAATTGAAAGGTTGGATATTTAAAATATAATCTGGGATTAAATTTTTTAAATGATTTAATTTTCAAATTGGGAATAAATAATAGGTTACTTTATTTGATAAAATAACTTATATACCTTACGCCCAAAATTAAGCAAAAAAGTAGAGCATAAAATCTTTGGAAGATTTATGTGATGATGACTTAATGCTTAATTTAATATATTTGTCATAAATCCAATTTTAGATTTAAGAAGTATTAAAATTGCAATTTATAATTCTTGGAGAATTAATTGACTATTCTAGAGGAGATAAAGTCAAAGTTTGCAATTGGGTATGTAGCACGAGGTGCACATCGTTTCGATATTCTAAAAACCCAAGGCTTGGCCTAAGGTTCCTAAAATATTGAAAAGGATAATTGACATATACCAAAGTGACTACCATTTGGATATGGCAGACACGAAGGAATTAAAGAAAGAGCAAGGCTCTGACTTTAAAAATGTTTGTCAAAGTTATGTTCACAACTAGTATTGAAATTAGATTTTAAATACTTAGTGTGGTACATAAAATATATGTATTGATGTTCAGAATCTGCTTTGAGCAGGATACTGACTTCAAGCTGAGATTACTCTGCGAATCGGAAACGGGACGAAAGTCGCTGTTTCGACCGTAGATACCTAAGTTTAGGAACTACCCTTTGGGTGTGTACTTAAATTAGGAACTGTTATAATGTAACTAGTTTGACTAGAGACATTATCTCTATATCAGTGTTTAATCCATTGTGGATAAACCTTTATATTCTAGAACACTAAGTGTTTCATTATATAAAGATGATACTGAGATAAACACATTAGATGTGAATAACAGAATTTATATTTTCAATATAATTAAAATCTCAAACATATAAAATGAAAAATAAATAGCTCAAATTGATTTGATCAATAGAGACTTATTTATGGCATTGTTGTCTGGGACACAATTAAATAAGACTCGTATATCCACACTTTTGAAGAGTGGGTACTAGGACTGATTTGACTATTCAAATAAAGTCTACGAATCTAGTTTGTTAGGTAAAACACCTAAAACACTATTTACTTGGTAATAGTGTGAAAGCCACCGATCTGTTAGCACTATTCATTGTGAAGATAGTGGGCCCATATCTAGCTAGGCTAGATGTGAACATGAATGTTTCGTGACCTTAACGGATGTGGCATCACGTTATGGTTATGTGTTTCTTTTGAAGAACACAGATCGGAGACTTTTATAGTTTCGACACGATGTAGAAAAACAGATCGGCTATAGTATTATGCCGCCACGGTAAGACCGTAATGGAAAATACTTAAGCAGTAAGTTTCATACGTACATGAAAGAGTACGGTATTCTTTCAGATGAGGACATGATAAGGTTTATCATGAGTCGCTCTGAGCTATCATTTCCTTCAAACAAGATATGTATTAACAGTGCAAAACTTATTTAGAATAAGGTTCCATATAAATTTGTTTGACAGATATCATATAGGATATGAACAGGAAAGAAACGGGGTTTCTCACTCCTAATAATTTGGGTATGCCAGGCATAAAGTTTGGATGATACCAAACTAAGAACCCAAATTGGATAAGTGCCAATATAGGTTATCCTAAGGGAAACCTTAAGTATAGTACTTATAAATCTCACATGAGAACAAAATGATTGTTGCTCACCATGCGGTTTTCCTGAGAGGAATACCGATATGCAGTGGTCAGTGGGAGGATAGTGATACTCGATGAAAATCGGAGTAATACTATTCAAGGCACGAAGTCCTTAATGGAACACAAACAGTTCATCAATGATGAATCTGTACCATTAATCTTCGAATACACAAGAACATGGTAGATCGGATAGAGTCAGAAAACAACCTAGGGTATGGGTTTCTGATCTAACCTCATAAAGATGTCAATCTTATGAGGGTATACCATCCGACTACGTTTTGAGGAAGTGATACGAGGTATCGACTCCCTATTTTGGCATAGTGCCATGAGTCCAAAATGGATTCCATGTATAACAACTATTTTGGATACTAGTTGTTGTACCACAAGGCATTGTGCCTATTGGTACATTAAACGTCTTCAAGGAAGACATACATGGATGGCAACATACCAACGTACAAAGCTAGGCTTATGACGGAAAGGTATCGTTATCAACATTGTGTTAATAACGGTTCATCCTTTTACTTGTTGCCATGGTAAATCCATTTTGAAGATGCTTGTTGATAACTGCGTATTTCATTTATGAAATGTGTCAGTTACAGATCAAAATCGCTTTCCTGAAAAGGAAACCTTTTGGAGGATGATTAGAACATCCTGACGATTTTGTATAACCAACAAACAAGGTTTGCGGGTTATTCGATCCATGTTTGGATTGAAGCAAGCATAAGGTTCTTGGAACTATCGTTTTGAAATAATCATAATGGTTTATGATTTGAATCAAAACGAAATAATTCTTGTGTATATAAGGAGGTTAGTGGGAGAGCGCACTGAAAAGTATATTCCCATAAAGCTATTGTGAAAGCTTGGATTTCATAGAAATTCTCCGTAGAATTCTGGGGAGTAACAACCTTTATTCAAGGAATAAAGATCTACTGGGATAGATTTGGAGTTGTTAACACTCTCTGGGAAATTGTACATTTAAAATGTACTTGATTTGGTGTCTCTACGCTTCGAGCATATAGAGTCACGATCAGGTCAATCCAAGTGATAGTCACTGGATTGAAATTAAGAACATCTGTTAGTATCTCAGAGAACTAAAGATGCTATCTTAAACTATGGAGAATGAGAACTTGAAGTGACTGGGATCACTGCTGCAAGTTTCCAAACAATTAAATACTACGGTACTATAAAAGTTTGAACACTGGGACAGTGAGCTGGAAATCTTCCTAGCAAGATAACTGTTGCCGAATAAACAACAAATGCGGATTATTACTGCAGCTGAGGCAGCAATAGAAGCCATTTGGGTCGAAAATAAATCTAATTAGATTAGATATAGTTCTGTTAGCGGCTGAGCTAGGCGTCAGCACATGCTAAGGAATTAAAGGTCTCATCGAAGATCAAGATATATACTTCGATATTCATCTGATTCGTTCGGATCATACATCATGGCGATGTGAAGATCGTGTAAATCGCGTCAGACGATAATCATGCAAATCCGCTGACGAAAACTTTTCCTCAGCAATTTGAGCGAAAAGTACATAGTTCGGGTGTGGGACACTTGAGTGACTGGCTATGTGCCAAGTGGGAGATTGTTGGACAAAATGACCCATAGCGTCACTATTTGTACAGATCATGGTGTTGTTGTTCAAATTAACTATGTGACAAGGAAATTGCACTCTCATCATTTGTGATTAGATCACCATAGATATATAAATGAAGAGAGGTCCCTATGATTAGTTCCTGGATTGAGAATGATATGAGACAGTATCAGTCCACGAAGGATTAATCATTAAATATCCTTAGCCGGAGTATTATCGAGACTGGACATCGATAATGCGGAATAGGCTAGTATTGCACTTGTGCGCGTTGTGAGGGCACAACGGCATAGTTCTCATATATATAAGTATTGGATACTTATGCAAGTGCGATAGGAGGTCGTGTTTCACCGATGGTACGGGAAACAGCTTCACTCTGGATCTTCGGAATCCCATTGGTATTATGACTATGTGTCTATGGGAGGCCGACATCAGGGTAGGTGTATTTGGTCTTAACCTGAGACTTGCACCGCTAATGCTTACGGAAATCAATATACTTTAGTTGAGGTCGTCTAGGACTCTAACCGGTTCTGTGTACGCCAATGCTGGGTATATTGAGAACCGTAGAGTATTGGGTGTGATGTCAAGACGGAAGTATCACTCCAGTCATAGTGGAGATAATGTCACGCAGGATACGGTATTAGTGCTCTTAAGTGTTGCACAACCATCGGGATATTATGACTAGGTCATGCATATCCGATTATAGAGACTAGTTACCAGAAATCCGATATGTGCTTCGGACGGGGTAGACACTTATCCAGCCCCAGCCCTAGCACGTGACTATCCGATACTGGGCCGATATACACAATACATAGTAGACTACGCCTGATATAGATCTTAAATATTCTTATAAGAATATGTCCGGAGAATTGGGAAGACTTGGTGCTTTGCTAGGAGTCGACCTTGTCTCGTAAATCGGTAGAACGTAGTACTTGGTACGTACGTGATTCGGATACTCCGACGACCGTATTTACTGCCAACTTATCCGGGGATCTCATGGGTCGCTTCCCGATAATCCACCGATGACGCATAACTCGCACTCTTGAATAATCTGGGATTATATATAAGAGAGAGAAAATTAATCTAGGATTAATTACGGAGATATTTTATCTAGGATAAAATATCGTCTAGAGAGAGATAACGATTAATTTGGAATTAATCGGTAAATTAATATATTCGATATATCAAACGAAATTAGATTTCGACGCGGAATTAAAATTAGATTTTAATTCGGGCGAACGAATTAATTTAGAATTAATTAGTTAGCGATGTGAATAGTGAATTCGCTAGGCGTAATCATTTAATTACGACGCGACGAAAAAATCATTAATTTGGAATTAGCGAACCCGAGCCCGAGTGTGATTGCGAGCGCATTCGTATTTCGAATTCGAGTGCGGCGTCGCAAGTCACATCAAGCGTCAAATCATTAGTCGCATCAAGCATCAAATCACTTGTCACTTTGAGTGATGTGACATGACAACATGTCACTTTATTAAAGTAGATGTGACTTGATGGACTTGTGATGGACTTTTGACTTTGGAGTGTGGAACACTCAAGGTCATTACAATTGATTTAATTTGTTTTTTGAAAACAAATTAATTGGTAAAAACATTTATTATTTTTGGAAAATATATAAACAAATGTTATACCACTTTCGTAATAACTTAACAACATTTCTCTCTCTCATTCTCTCCTTCAAGCTCACGCCCAAGGGGCATTTTTCACTGGTTTTTGAAGCCAAAAACGTGATCAAAGGGAAGCCAAGAGTTGGGTTTTTGTGGAAAAAACTGCAAGTGCTAGCACACTACGAGACTTGCGAAGGTGGTAGGGAGGTTCGCCCATGAGCCGGGATCCGTTAGACGAGGCTTGGAGCTCCGTTTCGCAGCTCAAGAACAGAAGACAGTGGACAGTGGACTGCAGCAGTTCACGCCTAAAACAGTGAGCATTTTGGCCTTGATTCATCTCCAAATCGACTCAACCGATTGATGTGAGTATTCCGCTACCTCCATTGATGTATTCACCCATTGTTTTCATGTCTTGTTTGATCTTGGGACCTAGAAACAAACCTCTCAACGATTTGATTTTGCGCGAGTCAAACTCGCTTTGCGAATAAGTACTCAAAGTACGAATTCTCGAATTAAATTAAACTACATAATTAAATCCTATTCAATTTGTATTTAATACTAATTCGCTATTTAATTCCAAATTAAATACTACACTTTATTAATGAACTTTTACGACTTAAATTCCAAATTTAATCGTTACGGGTCTCAAAGCCCGATTAACGTCCAACGTTAATTTAATTAAAGTCCAATGGGATTTCAATTAATTTCTTAAGGCGTGGACTTTTGGTCAACACGGGTCAAACCCAATAACCAAAGCCCAATCAAGGAATTACCCTATAAGCCTAGAAATCAATTTAGGCCCATTAGGCCCAATTAAATTTATTAGGTCCATTAGTCGCATTTGGGCTTTATGGAAGCGGTTTTGGGCCCAATTGGATCCAACCAATTTAGCCTAAACCCATCTTGGTACAACCAAGCCCAATAACAACATTCAAGCCCAATTACCAAAATTAGCCCAATATAATTAAATTACAAAATTTCAATTTCACAATTTAATTACACAAAGTGTATTACATAATTAATTACCCAATTAACATTTCTAAAACATCAATTAGCCTAATTAATCATGCTCATTAACAACAAAACATGTCCAACACATTTTATCAAAAATCAAACCCATTTCATGCTCTTCAAGTCTCGGCAATGGGGTTAATTTTATGTCCAATTTTAATTCAATCCAATTAAATCCAATTAAACATTAAATCAACTTTCCCAACATTATTCCAACTCATCCAATGAATCAAAATCAAAAAATTGCAAGACATTAGGGCAATGATGACTTTCGGCCAAGCTAAGTCATTAGGGAAAAATTGATCCAACTCAATATTCATCAAATTGATCATGCATAACACCATGTTATCATCATTCAAGCATATATCAACAATCAATTTCATCAAAACATGCTCAAATCATTTTTACCCAAATTTACCCTAATCATGTTTCATGCTCAAATGGCTCAAGATACCATTGTTGGGTTTCTATTAAGTCCCAATGATCATTCATAAGCATAAAATACATGTGAATACGCAAAGGAGAATGGCGGAATCATACTCACAATGAACAGATTGGATGCTACGAAGAACAAAACTTTTTATGCCCTTTGAGAAGCTCCAAGGCTCACGGCAAACTCACTGTTTTTGCTCCTCAAAATCGGTCATGGTCCTCCATTGATGTCTTCAAGCTCCAAGCTTCCAAAATGGATTCCAAGCTCATGACCTTATCACCTTGTATGCCTCTTTGTGTGCTAGCAATGGCAAGATTTGCCACAAATATTCCATCTTCATTCTTGTTATTCACGGTTTTAAGGAAGAAAAATGAGAGAAAATAAATTGGGCCCTTGGCCGAAAGTTTAAAGAAAAGAGAGAGAGAGATATATTAATTGTATTAGGTTTCCAAAACCTAAAAATATCATATACCAAAATTTGGTATTTGCCTTTCAAAAAGGTTAACCAAAATTTTGGAGCCAAAAAGCAAAAGATGCTTTCCAACCACTTCCATCAAGTCACATAACTCATGATTAATGACTGGTTGTCAATCACTCAAAGTGACAAGACATCCATCACTTGAATGATGTGCGATATGACGTTAGATGCAACTAGCGATTTGACGCTTGATGTGATTTGCATGCCGCACTCGAATTCGAAATGCGAATGCGCTTGCAAACACTCCCGGGCTCGGGTTCGTTAATTCCGAATTAACGAATTTTCCGTTTGTTGGACAAAATGACCCATAGCGTCACTATTTGCACAGATCATTGTGTTTTTGTAGCAAATTAACTATGTAACAAGGAAATTGCACACTCATCATTTGTGATTAGATCACCATAGATATATAAATGAGAGAGAGGTCCCTATGATTAGTTCCTGGATTGAGATGATATGAGACAGTATCAGTCCACGAAGGATTAATCATTAAATATCCCTAGCCGTAGTATTATCGAGACAGGACATCGATAATGCGGTATAGGCTAGTATTGCACTTGTGTGCGTTGTGAGGGCACAACGACATAGTTCTCATATATATAAGTATTGGATACTTATGCAAGTGCGATAGGAGGTCGTGTTTCACCATGGTACGGGAAACAGCTTCGCTCTGGATAGACCCCTCGGAATCCCATTGGTATTATGACTATGTGTCTATGGGAGGCCGAAATCAAGGTAGGTGTGTATATAGTCTTAACCTGAGACTTGCATCGCTAATACTTGCGATAATCGGTAGACATTGGTCTTGGTGGTTGTAGGCATTGCATTTTTGCATACCGAACCCGATGAGGAGTCTTATAAGGAGGCACCGCCTTTTAGTCGTGGAGTTCACGGAAAATGGTCGAAGGAAAGGTTAAGTCAAGAGATAATACATTTTGGAATTATTTCGCTAAGTTCGCTCTGAGTTCGCTTGTCGGATATTCGTTTTGAGGCAGTTCCTTGGCCCAGAATCACCGCAAACCCTTCCAAGCCCACCTAGACACTTAAAACCACATCCAAGCCCATATAAAACCAAAACCAACCAAACACCAAGCCCACCACTCATGAGGCCCACGTCCATGCACACAAATTCACCCCTCCATGCACTATTCAAACAAGATTTACCCTTCTACCAAGCTTGTTTTACACATTTGACCTCACTTTTACCTTGACACCAATTTTCCAAGACATTAAATGCATCATACCCCACGCCCATGACCTTATAGCCTTCCTTTAGTTATTTTCAACACAATTATCACCATTTTTTCAACAAAGCCATCAATTACACCAACCTTTCACCATTGTTCAAACAAAGCCATCAATTACACCAACCTTTCACCATTTTTTCAACAAAGCCACCACTATTACACCAACCTTTCACCATTTTTCAAACAAAGTTTGCTAACCTAATTTATTTCCTTTGACATCACTTGCCAACCCAATTAATGCACACTTTGTTTTCCTATATAAACCACCATTTTCTTGCCTTGAAATAGCTAGCATACATTGATAAAACACTTAAGCATTTGAAGAACAAAAAAACAGCCCCTTATCTCCCTCACAAGTCACGTCCATTCAGCCATCCTCACTGCCCTTGTCACGCCCAAGACAGCCATCCATTCAGCCCAAGAAACACGCCCAAAACAGCCCCTTATCTCCCTCACAAGTCACGCCCATTCAGCCATCCTCACTGCCCTTGTCACGCCCAAGACAGCCCTCCATTCAGCCCAAGAAACACGCCCAAAAAACCCCTTATCTCCCTCACAAGTCACGCCCATTCAGCCATCCTCACTGCCCTTGTCACGCCCAAGACAGCCCTCCATTCAGCCCAAGAAACACGCCCAAACAGCCCCCAATCACCCTCTACAGTTCACGTAAATTAGCCTCCATTTAACCCCTGAAACTTGCACCCAAATCACCCTTATTTCAGCCCCCAAACCAGTGAACAAACTGCCTTATTAACCCT
Source organism: Zanthoxylum bungeanum (assembly GCA_019454045.1). Lineage (NCBI taxonomy): Eukaryota > Viridiplantae > Streptophyta > Magnoliopsida > Sapindales > Rutaceae > Zanthoxylum > Zanthoxylum bungeanum. The sequence goes on from SKCR01006379.1 coordinate 13,659, forward strand.
CTGAAATTTGCCCAAAACAGCAGCTCAAACACCCCCAAACAGTCCCCAATTCGCCAAAACAGTGAATAAAAAACTGTACTATAAACCTTCGAGAAACCGGGCAAACGGCAGTCCGATACCCCTCCAAATTAACCAAAACAGTCCCCTAATCCACCACAAACCAGTGGCCTAAACACGGCAGCGATACGGCAGCAAAACGGCATCAAAACGAAGTGAAAACAGCAAGTAAAAGAGCGAAACAGCGAAGGAAAATATCAAAGCAGCGAACCGGTGTGATCGTGGTGATTTAGCCTTTCCGACGGTCGTGTAACGTGTCCGAGCAACGACAAAAAAGGTTAGACCTGAGGGTTTATAATACAAAATTTTCTCACATAAAATAATAATTTAAAAATGCATTTTATGGTATTTTAGCATGAGTAGTTAACTTGGCATGTTGTTGGAATTGGCTCACATGAAATAATGACTTAGAATAGTTATTTAAGCATGTTATTAGAATTAGTTTACATGAAATGATGAATTAGTGTATGATGTGATTTTGGGGTGAATGAAATATGTGTTATTTCTTGTGGTATATCGGATGGAAACTCGGACATAAATTTCGTAGCCGAATCCGAATGGACGGTAGTGCGGTTTGCACTCGGGATACAATTCCACGTACCACTCGAAAGACACACGCATCTTTTTTCTTTTATCCAAACTTGTGTTTGAGCATGATGTAGTCGTTTAGCATGATCATGATTATTTATTTTCCTATGCATGATTAGGTTGTTTAACATGATGTTGTTTTATGCATGATTAATAGATTGTTCTTGAGCATGTTGTGTAGACTTGGTTAATATTGCACAAATCCATTTATTACAAATGACATAAGTAAGGGACCATTCCGAACCCAACGGTTTGAGGTCTTCCCTTGCGAGGGGTGAGTGCGGCCTTAAATCATTTTCCGGTTCACACCGGGTGGCGACTCCATTATTCCCCGGTTTAGTTCCCCGCGGGCTACTCCGTACTCCCAACTAGGCCCTGAGTCCAGAACAGCATGCGTCGCCCAGTTTCTGTTGTCTACAGTCTGGCGACTCCACTGGGGATAGAGAATCGGCCTCGAAACATGTCTTGTAATGGTTGGATTTGTGTTTTAATTAACCATGTTTACTGTAAGTTTAAGGAATTTAATCAAAGGCATTGTTAGGGCTAGGTGATGTTTGGTGTCTTCCTTCACTCACTACCTTTTTACAAGGAAAAGCTGTGAAGGCACCTAGATAATCATTTTCCTAGGGGATGGTTGGTGTCTTCCTTCACTCACTACCTTTTTATAAGGAAAAGCTGTGAAGGCATCTAGATAATCATCTCATGTGACAGACTAATTTGGAGGACTCGTTGTTTATTCCTGTCACCAAGCGATAAGAGCCTAAGGGGCTTGGGTATCCACAGTGAGCCTTGCTCCGCCCTCCCTCTGGGGAATCTACAACGGGAAGTCCATTTGACAGTTAGTCACATACCTTAACTTTTTGACATATAAGGTGCACCTATTTGGTCGTTTGAACCCTTGAGTGGGGAGTCCTAGTTGTGGGTAATCCTTTGTCAATAAGGGTCTTTGTTTACATTCCTAAAACCTACACATAAACCGTAGTTTTAGACTCTTAGAAATTATTTACTATTGCTTGTGTTTTGGACCATTATCATTTAGATTCATTTGGACTGATTGTCAATAAATGTGAACTTGTTGGGCCATTTAAACAGGGACAAGTTCATGTCCTTTGACTATTAGGCCGAAAGTTTCTAAAATGCCAATGGGCCATTTTGTGTTTAGGCCTTTTATTATTTGAAGTTGTTTAGATATATTATTGCAAAATGTAAACTTGTTGGGCCTTTTTCAACTGGGACAAGTTTGCACTGCACAATAGTATGATTGAATACTTTGAAATGAAATGATAATAAGCTGATTTGTATATGTATTGCACACATCTTATACGCCTCACGCATACATGCATCATGCTAACCCTTATGTTTCAAAAAGCCATCATAGATTCCCGTTGGGTTAGGGAAGAAGGCAGACTCATCAAAAGACCAGCAGTAAACATGAGTGAATCTGTCAATGAAGGATCCCGAATGGATCAGATTGAAGCAAATCTTGCTAAAGTGACTGAACAACTGCAAGCTCTGACTGCTGCCATGTCTAATGTAGCTGTGCCCCGTGCTGGGGGTAGTTCTGAGAATGAGAGGCGTGAAGAGCCTCAAAACAAGGTTAATGATGATATCCCGATGTTTGAAGATGACATGGCTGAATATGCCGCTGGAAGAGTGGCCGGGTCTCAGGCAGAATTGCAGAAGCTCCGTGACCAGGTTGAGTCAGTTACCCGCAAGATGAAGGGTAAGGATGAAGACTTGTTAGACTATGAGGCAATGACCTTTGAGGAACAATTGCCTGCTCAGTTCAAGATGCCAGATATGGCCAAGTTCAACGGAAATGGAGATCCAAGGGTCCATCTTCGCCAGTACGTTTCAATTATGAGTTCAGTAGGTTTGTCGAAGCGCCAGGTCCAGAAAATGTTCGGCATGTCACTTGAGGGAGCTCCTGTGGTCTGGTACCACAGCCTTGAGAAGAAGATTAAAGAAGACTGGAGAGAACTAGCTGATGCCTTCTTAAAACAATATGTGACTGACTTAGTGATCGACTTGTCGCTCCGCGACTTGGAGAATACTAAGCAGAAGCCTGATGAAAGCTTTAAAGAATGTGGATCGCTGGAGGAGCCAGCTTTTGAAGATGCAGACTCGGCCCTCGGAGAATGACCAGATTAAAATGATCATCAAGGGCACCAAGCCCTCCATTTACAGCAAGTTAAGGAGGATGACCTCTATGATTACAGACTTTCGACAGTTGAGAGAGACTGTTATGGATATCGAGGAGGAAGAAGCCGAGAATCGGAAGTTCTATGGCCAGAATAGAAGGAATTTTGGGGGACACTCGGAGACCAAACCCGCTACTGCCGAGGTTGCTGTCATTAAGAACCGACGCTTATCCAACCTGGGAAGACCCTTGTCCAAAGTGCTTGAGAAGTTGATAAGGCAAGGACTCTTAAAACCTTTGGAGCCTAGACCACTCCCAAATCCTCCCCCACCAAACCTCAATATGAACCGCTACTGCAACTTCCACCAACAGCCTGGCCATGACACCGATAGTTGTGTCCGTCTTCGCCATGAGATCCAAGATTTAATTGACTCCTATAAGATCCCAGACCCTGAAAAAGAACAGCCAAACACACACCGCAATCCCCTACCAGATTATCACTCAGTTCCACCACCCACCTACATGATCAACTCTGGCCTACCCGAAACCTTTGTCCTCCGGGTTCTCGACCACCAAGTTTCTTCCATAGGATATGACAATGATGAAGAACCATAGGCCAAGGAAGAAGACAGTGTTGCAAATGATGAGGTTGTTCCTCATAGTTTATTTGATCCTGTTTCTTTTAAAGTAGACATTGATTTAGTCTACCCATTTGAACTATTTTCTTGAATGATAATAAAGACGTTCATGTCTCTCACTCGTCTGAATATGCGATATGAGTGTGTTTGATAAAGCATTCAATCTTGGTACTATGATACTCAATGATGCTTAGAACATGGAGAATCTTCGGAAGAAGCAAGCAGAAAAGATAAGGTAGCCATTTAAAAACTGGGAAATGGAACAGTAAGATTGTCAGACTTGGAAGGGAATGAGTTCACCGAGCCGATCAATGTTAACAGACTGAAGCTGTACTTTGCCTGATGGAGAGAAGACTGAGCAGTCACCAAGAGAATTGGAAGAAGACCTAACCTAACGGGATAGGAAATTCATTCATGCATACACGTAACTTGCATCCCTTGTTTTGTGTTTTATGTTTGCAGATTTCAGAGAAAAGAGAACTAGCAAGGGACGACCAGAGACATATGGCGCCGAGGAGCACAATGAAGGTCTCACCAATCATGAACAGGGAGGACCTCTACACTTGCATAGTACATTACATGCACACGTCTTTATTCTGTTGTTTTGTATTCGCAGGTTTTAAAGAAAAAAAGAGAAAAGAAAAAGAAAGCGGCAAAGATCAAAATGGGACACAAGCAATTCATTAGGGGTGGCAGAGAAAAAAAGAAGAGTTCATGAGACGTATCCTAATGAACTTATGCCAAGCAAGAGGCGTATTGAGTACACAATTCCTTTACTTTAATATTGCTTTGATTTGCTTTTGCTTTGTTATTTTCTGTTATTTTCGTAAGTATGATCCAGACTTTTTAACCTTTCGTGACTTGTTTTGGAAATCTTGTAGACAGGATCTATAACTTTTGGGACCTTTCTTGACGTGTTGAGGTGGAAGGGATCCACAACTTTTTGACATATCACGATCTCCTTTGTTATTTTCTGTTATTTTCGTGGAACGAATCCACAACTTTTTGACATCTCACGATTTCTCTCGTTGTTTTCATAGACAGGATCTAGTGGCTTTTTTGACTTCTCACGACTTATTTTGTGGTTTAGCTAACCACTATTCGGTGAAAGGTATTAGTACAATTATTACTAATCTTTTTTAAGTACTATAAATTGAGCTCGATATTTCTTTCCTCAACACATTTAAATATACATCCGAGTAAAGAAAGAAAATGGAAGCCACTTCGAAGAGACGAGTTGAAACCATTTGTGTGTTTTGCGGTACCAGTGTGGGTACTAAACCGCAATACATAGAGGCAGCGCAAGAATTGGGTCGAGTCATCGCTGAACGGAATATGCACTTGATATACGGTGGAGGCAATCTTGGACTGATGGGAATTGTTTCAAAGGCTGTACGTGACGGAGGCAGTCCAGTTCTAGGAATCATCCCAAAGCCTTTGGCGGAGGCGAATCTGATAGGACCATCGAACGGAGAAGAATTGCTTGTGCCGGGAATGTCTGAGCGACTGGTGGAAATGATTAACCGTGCGGATGCCTTTATTGCTCTACCAGGAGGCTTGGGCACGTTGGAGGAAATGTCTATAGTGCTATCTTGGGCAAACCTAAACATACATCAGAAACCTCTTGGATTATTTAACGTTGATGGGTTTTATGATTTTCTCTATGTGTTTCTTGAAGACAGCCGAAGGAATGGGTTCGTGACGAACCTGTGAACGAACTCCTCTTCACAGCCAGAACTGCCCAGGATTTAATTGACCAAATCTTGGCCTTTGAACCGCATGTGGACCCTATCATTTCCGAGATCAAATGGTCCGAGGATGATCGTGGTAAAAAGCGTAAACTGAATCTGGATCTTAACCTCTAGTCTTTTGTATTACTATCTCGTTCATTTTGTGTTACTTGAATAAAAAAAAATAAATAAAAAAAAATGGAAAAAATAAAAGAATTTGAGTAAGAGAAGTCTTTAATAGTTAGACATATGTCCTGTGATGACATTGTATGCTGTAGGGAGAAACCCTAGAAACGATAAGTGCGAGATGTGCTCTCGTCCGGTATTCTGAATGGATTGATCTCAGTTAGACTCACGAACACTTGATTACAAGATCCTAGCAGTAGAAGCCTGAGTAGTTATCAAGATGACTAGTTGAAGAGATGATGGATCAGTGAATGACCGTTTGCCTAGATGTCCACCCTGGTTTACTTATGCTACGATATATGATATGGTTGAAATAAAGAAAAAGTCTCTGCAATGAAAAGAAAGATATATAGACCACCTATAACCGATAAGCGTGAAGCTACCCATGGGCGAGTATTAGGACCACCATGAGGAGAAATGCTACCTTAAAGGGTAGGTGTGTTAGAAAAGAAAAAAAAAAGAAAAAAAAAAGAAAAAAAAAATTGAAAAGAAAGAGAAAAGAAAAGAAAAATGAAGACCATATCATGTTGAGTATGCTGAAGTAATCACAGAATGTGATTAAGACATCCAGGTTGGTTAGACCCACTGGTTCAATTCTCTGAAACGAAATCACCAAGTTGGCTTACAAGGATTAAGCTGCGAAAGAGCCTTAGCACACACACACTAGGAGTCTAGTTCGGATCACCCATTCAGACAATCGAAATTGAGTATATCAAGTACTTTGAAGGTTCTCTGGTTTCGACACGAAGCATTCGTTGAGGACGAGAAATAGTTTAGCTATTAAGATTGTCTCGAGGAGAGCAATATAACATGTTGAAATGAATCACTCACATCATAATCAGTCTTTGCCGAGTATGGCACTTCAGGGGCGAGGCCCATATAAGCTTGGGAGCGAGGCTCCACATCTTTATTAGCTTGGGAGCGAGGCTTCACATCATCATCCGCTAGGGGGCGAGGCCCATTTCAGTTTCAGGTGAGGGCCGATGCCCATTTCAGTTTCAGTTTTGGGGATGAGTCCCAGGGTCGAGGCCCACATCGGCATCAGTATCAGTTTCGGGGATGAGTCCCAAGGCCGAGGCCTGCAGCAGCAGCATCAATACCATATCAGTTTGGGGCGAGGCCCACATCAGTTTCAGTCTTGGGGGCGAGGCCCACCTCAACATCAGTTCCGGCGAGGCCCATATCAGTATCAGTTTTGGGGATGCGTCCCAGGGTTGAGGTCCACACCATCAGAGTTTTGGAAGGAATCCAGGAACGAATCCTAGATTATCATGAAGTGTCGTGGACTACCGTTGATTATCATAAAGTATCGTGGACTACCGTGAATTATGAAGATTATGAAAATTCTGTGGATTATGTGGACTACCATGGACTATGAAGGTTATGAAGAATATGTGGATTATGTGGACTACCGTGGACTACCGTTGATTATCATAAAGTATCGTGGACTACCGTGAACTATGAAGATTATGAAGATTATGTGGATTATGTGGACTACCGTGGACTATGAAGATTATGTGGATTATGTGGACTACCGTGGACTACCGAGGAATGTTGTGAATTTTACCGTGGACTATGAGGTATGAAGAATATGTGGATTATGTGGACTACCGTGGACTACCGTTGATTATCATAAAGTATCGTGGACTACCGTGAACTATGAAGATTATGAAGATTATGTGGATTATGTGGACTACCGTGGACTATGAAGATTATGTGGATTATGTGGACTACCGAGGAATGTTGTGAATTACCGTGGACTATGAAGGTTATGAAGATTATGTGGATTATGTGGACTACCGTGGACTACCGAGGAATGTTGTGAATTATCGTGGACTACCGTGAAGAATTGTGGACTACCGAGACGCCCTAGGTACGGGGCCTAGCACAATCAAACCAACAAAGCAGGCGGACCAGGTGACAGCTGGCGAGCCAGGTAAGTAAAAATGCATTGCACGAACTTTGATAGGATTGTCACTGGCACACACTGAACAAATCCCATCAAAGTGGGGGCGACTGTAGGCATTGCATTTTTGCATACCGAACCCGATGAGGAGTCTTATAAGGAGGCACCGCCTTTTAGTCGTGTAGTTCACGGAAAATGGTCGAAGGAAAGGTTAAGTCAAGAGATAATACATTTTGGAATTATTTCGCTAAGTTCGCTCTGAGTTCGCTTGTCGGATATTCGTTTTGAGGCAGTTCCTTGGCCCAGAATCACCGCAAACCCTTCCAAGCCCACCTAGACACTTTAAACCACATCCAAAGCCCATAAAACCAAAACCAACCAAACACCAAGCCCACCACTCATGAGGCCCACGTCCATGCACACAAATTCACCCCTCCATGCACTATTCAAACAAGATTTACCCTTCTACCAAGCTTGTTTTACACATTTGACCTCACTTTTACCTTGACACCAATTTTCCAAGACATTAAATGCATCATACCCCACGCCCATGACCTTATAGCCTTCCTTTAGTTATTTTCAACACAATTATCACCATTTTTTCAACAAAGCCATCAATTACACCAACCTTTCACCATTGTTCAAACAAAGCCATCAATTACACCAACCTTTCACCATTTTTCAACAAAGCCACCACTATTACACACAACCTTTCACCATTTTTCAAACAAAGTTTGCTAACCTAATTTATTTCCTTTGACATCACTTGCCAACCCAATTAATGCACACTTTGTTTTCCTATATAAACCACCACCATTTCTTGCCTTGAAATAGCTAGCATACATTGATAAAACACTTAAGCATTTGAAGAACAAAAAAACAGCCCCTTATCTCCCTCACAAGTCACGTCCATTCAGCCATCCTCACTGCCTTGTCACGCCCAAGACAGCCATCCATTCAGCCCAAGAAACACGCCCAAAACAGCCCCTTATCTCCCTCACAAGTCACGCCCTTCAGCCATCCTCACTGCCCTTGTCACGCCCAAGACAGCCCTCCATTCAGCCCAAGAAACACGCCAAAACAGCCCCTTATCTCCTCACAAGTCACGCCCATTCAGCCATCCTCACTGCCCTTGTCACGCCCAAGACAGCCCTCCATTCAGCCCAAGAAACACGCCCAAACAGCCCCCAATCACCCTCTACAGTTCACGTAAATTAGCCTCCATTTAACCCCTGAAACTTGCACCCAAATCACCCTTATTTCAGCCCCCAAACCAGTGAACAAACTGCCTTATTAACCCTCTGAAATTTGCCCAAAACAGCAGCTCAAACACACACCCCAAACAGTCCCCAATTCGCCAAAACAGTGAATAAAAAACTGTACTTATAAACCTTCGAGAACCGGGCAAACGGCAGTCCGATACCCCCCTCCAAATTAACCAAAACAGTCCCCTAATCCACCACAAACCAGTGGCCTAAACACGGCAGCGATACGGCAGCAAAACGGCATCAAAACGAAGTGAAAACAGCAAGTAAAAGAGCGAAACACAGCGAAGGAAAATATCAAAGCAGCGAACCGGTGTGATCGTGGTGATTTAGCCTTTCCGACGGTCGTGTAACGTGTCTCCGAGCAACGACAAAAAAGGTTAGACCTGAGGGTTTATAATACAAAATTTTCTCACATAAAATAATAATTTAAAAATGCATTTTATGGTATTTTAGCATGAGTAGTTAACTTGGCATGTTGTTGGAATTGGCTCACATGAAATAATGACTGACTTAGAATAGTTATTTAAGCATGTTATTAGAATTAGTTTACATGAAATGATGAATTAGTGTATGATGTGATTTTGGGGTGAATGAAATATGTGTTATTTCTTGTGGTATATCGGATGGAAACTCGGACATAAATTTCGTAGCCGAATCCGAATGGACGGTAGTGCGGTTTGCACTCGGGATACAATTCCACGTACCACTCGAAAGACACACGCATTTTCTTTTATCCAAACTTGTGTTTGAGCATGATGTAGTCGTTTAGCATGATATTTATTTTCCTATGCATGATTAGGTTGTTTAACATGATGTTGTTTTATGCATGATTAATAGATTGTTCTTGAGCATGTTGTGTAGACTTGGTTAATATTGCACAAATCCATTTATTACAAATGACATAAGTAAGGGACCATTCCGAACCCAACGGTTTGAGGTCTTCCCTTGCGAGGGGTGAGTGCGGCCTTAAATCATTTTCCCCCGGTTCACACCGGGTGGCGACTCCATTATTCCCCGGTTTAGTTCCCCGCGGGCTACTCCGTACTCCCAACTAGGCCCTGAGTCCAGAACAGCATGCGTCGCCCAGTTTCTGTTGTCTACAGTGGTACAGGGCTTTAACCGGTTTTGCGTACACCACTTCTGGGTTTATCAGAGAGTCGTAGTGTATTGGATGTGATGTCGAGACGGAAGTATCACTCCAGTCATAGTGGAGATGATGTCACGCAGGATACGGTATTAGTGCTCTTAAGTGATGCGCATCCAATCGTGATATTATGACCAGGTCATGAATATCCGATTATAGAGACTAGTTACCAGACATCCGATATGTGTTCGGATGGGGCAGACACTTATCCAGCCCCAGCCCTAGCACGTGACTATCCGATACTGGGCCGATATGCACAATACATTAGTATACTACGCTTGATACAGATCTTAATATTCTTAAATGGATATGTCCGGAGAATTAGGTAGACTTGGTGCTTTGCTAGGAGTCGACCTTGTCTCGTAAATCGGTAGAACGTAGTACTTGGTACGTACGTGATTCGGATACTCCGACGACCGTATTTACTGCCAGATTATCCGGGGATCTCATGGGTCGCTTCCCGATAATCCACCGATGACGCACAACTCGCACTCTTGAATAATCTGGGATTATAATAGAAGAGAGAGAAAATTAATCTAGGATTAATAACGGAGATATTTTATCCGGGATAAAATGTCGTCTAAAGAGAGAGAACGATTAATTTGGAATTGATCGATGAATTAATATATTCGATATATTAAATGAAATTAGATTTCGACGCGGAATTAAAATTAGATTTTAATTCGGGCAAACGAGTTAATTTAGAATTAATTCGTTAGCGACGTAAATAATAATTTCGCCAGGCGCAATTATTTATTTAAATTAATTGAATTAACGTCGCGACGTAAGCTCGGTATTTCTGAAATATCGAACCCGAACGCGTGAGTGCACGTGGGCCCACTTTCATTTGGAAACGTGTGGGGCCCACATGACACATGTCATGTTATGCATTAACTTTGACACATGTCATGTTATGCTTATTTGACACTCTAATGCTTTGCATGGAGATTGTGTACATTGCACTCAATGGTAATGCATGGAAATGAAGTGTTTGACACTCTAAGCCTTTGCATGATTTGTGTCATAAGTTTATTATTTGTTTAATGAAATTATGGCATAAATATAAATTGATTTTTGGTAACAAAAATTATGTGAATACATTACACATCTTCTCTCTCATTTCCTCTCTTCCTCTCACGAAAATGGACTGGTTTGGAACTGGTTTTGGGCGTGAGTTAAAGGGAAGCAAAGAGTGATTCTCATGGTGAGAAATCAAGTGCTAGCACACTACAAGTCTTGCGAAGGTGGTAGGGAGGTTCGACCATGAGACGGGATCCATCCGAAGAAGCTAGGAGCTCCGTTTCTCATCTCAAATTTCTGTTTTTGGGGCAGTGGACTGCATGCAGTGGAGCTCAAAGTGCGTTTTTTGGGCATCATTCGTCTCCAAATCGACATAACCGATCAATGTGAGTATTCCGCTACCTCCGTTGATGTATTCACGCATGTTTCATGACTTGTTATTGATCTTGGGACCTTATAGAAAACCAACAATGGTATCAGAGCTAATTTGCAAGCATGAAATTTGTAGGGTTTAAAATTTGGGTAAATGTTTGTTGAGCATGGTTTGAATGAATTGTTTATTTAGTATGCTTATAACATGTTTAAATTCATTTTGGTTGGACTAATTTGATGAAAAATGATTTGGAATTATTTTCCCCAAATTATATGCCTTGGCCGAATGCA
>SKCR01006380.1:0-24589 GCA_019454045.1 Zanthoxylum bungeanum
TTAAGGGATAAATTTGTCTTCACAGGTAATGTTATTTTTTTAAAGTTACGTTCTATCCCCAACCCCCCGATTTGGGCGGTTCATTTTCAATGGCTCAATGTCCCTTTTTGTTACACTCCCTTCCATCCCCTTTCATTCCCTTTCATCTCATTTCATCAATCCAAATAATGAATTTTAAATATTTTAAGTTACATTCCACTTCATTCCATCCCCTTCCATCAATCCAAACATAGCCTAAAGTAAAAAGGAAAAATAACTTAAAGGCAATTCTAGACCCTGAAACAACACAGCCAATGATGTAATTGAACTTTCAACAAATAGTGCATGTATAAATCATTTCAACAAGACAGATTTAATGGTGTAATTGAACTTAAAACTATGACATCAAATCACCAGAAAATTTGCTTCAAAATTAAGCAGCTGTAATAATTCCCCGAGTAAACCAAATAAACTATTGACTCATTTGCCACTAATTTTGCATCAATTCAAAAGTAATCAACTGCAAGCTTTTCCACTTCATCCCAATACAAGCTAATATGATGTAATACCTAGATAAAAATGAGATATGGTTACTTTAGCTGTGGCTGAATACAGCAACAATTGCCTACATATTCAGCACAAATCTTCAAAGACTTCATCAAAATGGCACTGCTACTTGCAAATATTCTAATCTTCAAGATATCAAAAGCGAACAAACTAATTTTCCAATGCACCAAAAGTTTTTGAAACTGAGAATTAGTATTCCTTCCTCTACAGAATAAATTATAGGTACTCAAGTCCTCAATCATTGATACCTCAGACTTGCACACTTTAATATATAAAACAGTGAAACTGGAACAACATATGCCCATTCGGAGACAAGACAAAGTCACAAAGCATAGGAAATATAACCTGTTCCCAAAGCAAGAATGCCGAGCTGGTATACTGATATTGACCGTTCGTATATTATGCCGAATTTTATCTGCTTCTGGTAACAAGAAATAGCCCTACACAACAGACTTAAAAGTATTAAGAAAAAACATAAGATTACAAGCCTTAATACCTTGGCAGAATCTTTGATAAAAAAAAAAATCAACTAATTCAAGTACTTTAAATGCAACAAAGTATTTTTCTTCTGTCATAAATTTTTTCAATATCCTGGAAATCTGTCCACCTGTGCACCATGTCCAAAAATAGGGACTAACACCAGACTAAAAGACCTTTATAGCAAGCAAAGTCATGGTATAACTTTTCAGGAAGGTGGTTCCATGGGGATTTGAACCTCTGACCACTTGGTTAGAAACCAAAGATCATACAATTTAACAAAGGAAAAAGATACCTTTTCCATGGTGTACAAATAAGTAGGTTCAAATGCTTTGCTTCTATTCTCAAGCCACTGCACTGCAAATAGACAGCACAGTTTCAATTAGAGAGAAAAAAACATAAAGCACAACATGGGAAAAGCGAAAAAGAAAGGATGAAAATTTGACTTTACCACCATTGCATTTCAAACATACAATATACATGTTCAGAAAACTTAAGTCTAGGATTTACTGTTGGCACCCAAATTTTCTAAGCATTACTCGTATTGACCATCATATATCCTACTAAATCAAGAGATGGACAAATTCAAACAAACTCTACAGACAAATTCAAGTGAAGAGGATATCCTTGTTGATGAAACAAAATGGAAAAAAATTGATGCCCAATTATGTAATTTGCTATGGAAATCTATTGATTCTAAACTCAATGTCATCTTCATGACTTATAAGACCTGCTAAAAATTATGGAATAAAGGTAAAACTTTATACATCAATGATATCCAACACTTATATACTGTTGTTTCTAACATGTTTAATTTGAATCAACGGGATATGGATATGTCTGAGTATATTGGCAGAATAGAATCACTATGAGAGGAGTTTAAATCTATCCTATCAATTACTACCAGTGTTGCTGGCCAGGAACGACAAAGGGAACAATTTTTCATGGTATTGACTTTAATTGGGGTACAGTCCAAGCTTCAGCCAATTCGTGACAGATATTAGCCAATGCTGCCATCCATCTCTAGAGAATGTTTTTTCTCGCCTCCTCCGCGTCTCGTCTACCACTACCTTTCTAAGTTATCATATTTTTTATGCTCTATATTATGCTATTGTCTCCACTTTTTCTTCTGTTCCTATTCCTAAGTATATCAATGAGGCATTATCAGATCCAGGGTGGAAGCAGGCGATGGTTGATGAAATTGTTGCTTTACACTCTGGTGGCACTTGGGATTTGGTTCCTTTACCCCTCGAAAAATCTACAGTTGGATGCCGATGGGTTTATAGAATGAAGGTTGGTCCTGAAGGGCGAATTGATCGTCTTAAGACTCGTCTGGTTGCCAAGAGCTATATACAGATATTTGGTCTAGACTGCAGTGACATTTTATCCTGTGACAAAGACTGCTTCTGTCCGACTATTTCTTTTTATGGCTGCTATGCGTCATTGAATCTTTTCTCAGCTAGACATCAAGAATGTATTTCTCCATGTCGATCTTTAGGAGGAAGTTTATATGGAGCAACCACCTGGTTTTGTTGCTCAATGGGAGTTATAGGAGTATGGTTTGGTATGTTTCTATACGGTTTAAAACAATATGCTCGTGCTTGGTTTGGGAAATTCATTAATGTTGTTAAAGTTTTTGGCATGACTCGTAGCGAAGGTGATCACTATGTTTTTCATCACCATTCCAATGGCAAATGGATCTACTTGGTGGTTTATGTGGATAATATAGTCATCACTGGAAGTGATCAAGTGGGTATTCGACAGCTGAAAACACACCTATTTAATATTTCCAAACTAAGGATTTGGGATGACTCAAGTATTTCTTTGACATAAAGGTAGCTCAGTCTAATACTGGTGTAGCCATTTCCCAAAATAAATATGCCTTAATAAAGTAAATCACCTTCAAAAGTTAAATATCTAGCATGGCTTATAGCTCTCAATAAAGAAAATACCATGGACGATTTTCAGAAAAGGTGGCCAGGAAATGCTTTGAATCCACAATGGTGTGTATTATGTAGACAAAATGAAGAAACAACTGATCATAAATTCATTCATTGTTTTTATACTAAGGAAGTATGGTGCAAATTGTTGATTGGTTTGCTATGGGTATGGCCTAGAAATTGCAAAGATTTGATTGAGCAGTTTTTGTTTCCTTTTAAAGGAAGTAAGAAGGCCAAACTTCTATTCAGGTGTGGGATCATGGCTTTTTTTTTGGGAAGTTTGGGCCGAGAGGAACAAAAGGATTTTTGAAGATCAAAAGGGTGTAGAAGGACAAAGTTCAGTTTAAATCTTCATTATGGGCTTCGTTTTTGGATGAATTTAATGGAATTCATTTATCTACCATTAATTGGAATTGGATAAGTGTTGTTAATTAGATTCAATTTTTTGTTTTTTGAGTTGTTTAGTCTTTGTATTGTTTAGTTGTAAGATTAGTGGATTCCTTATCCACTTTTGTGTAATGTTTATGTTATTTCTTAATAAAATTCATGTTTCCTATAAAAAAAAAATTCTTCAGAAACTAACATGTTAGATTGCAAATCTGTTGACACGCCCATGGATCCAAATATTAAACTCTTACCAAAGAGGGGGAGCCATTGGAGAATCCTGAGAGAGACAGAAAATTAGTCGGAGAACCATTGGATGATATGGACGATACAGAAGACTAGTTGAGAAGCCGAACTATCTTACAATCACTTGACCATATATCTCCTTCGTTGTAAGTGTGGTTAGCTAGTTTCTACAAACTCCTTGTGAGAGTCATTGGGATACAATTATACGTATTCTTAGATATATAAAAAGGGCATCAGAACAAGGACTGTTATATGAAGATAAGGGACATACTCAAGTAATTCGGTATTCTAATACAGATCGGGCAGGTTCTCCTTCAGACAGACGCTCGCTCTACTACAAGATATTGTGTTTTAATTGGAGATAATCTAATATCTTGAAAGAGTAAGAAACAAGTTGTCGTCGCCAGGTCTCGAGCAGAAGTAGAATATCGAGCCATGGCCTTAGCAACATGTGAGTTGGTATGGTTAAAGTCTTAAAGCAGTTGTTGTACGAATTAAAGTTTGGAGATGGGACGCAAATGAAGCTAATTTGTGACAATCAGACAACACTGCATATCACATCTAAGTCTGTGTTTCATGAAAGGACCAAACGCATAGAGGTGGACTGTCATTTTATCAGGGAGAAATAGACTAGTTTTATCAACTAACTGATAAGGTCAATTAGCGGATATCCTTAATCCTTACTAAGTCTCTTCGAGGTCCTCGCATCGATTTTATTTGTAACGAACTTGATGCATATAATTTATATGCTCCAGCTTGAGAGGCAATGCTAGAATTGAGAAAGTATCTCTAAGATTGATAGAGTTACTGCAATGATCTATATCATTTGATTATGTAATTATGGGTAGATTTAATTTCCTTTTCTAGTATAGTCTAATGGGTATATAAAGCATACTCATGTACAGTTCATAATATTATTATTGGGATTCCCTGTTCCCTCTACTTTCACATTACATAATAATGAAAAAATCTTTATCAGAAATAAAAGATAAGCATTTACAATTGTAAATAAATGCTGCATTCAGCAGAACGCAGAAGTGTTCTGTTATAATATTCTAACTTCAATGACTAATTCAAGATAGGAAGATAATTATTTTACTGATTTCTCCCAACATTTTACAGTTACATATATTCAATATTATGGACATATTTCTCCACCATACATCCAAATTAATAAATAAATAAAAATAATACTATAAGATGGTGTCAAATAAAATAAAAACTAGTTCCTAGGAAACCTTACAAGAGATCAACTTATACAATTCTCTCATCACAGAAAACGTCTCACTAATCAGCATGCAGAATAAAGAGGCAATTATGATTTTTTAAAAACACAATATTTCCACTCACCTGGAAAGGCCAAAGGGAACGAAGTTTGATAATAGTAATACACCAAGGAAAACAATAATTAGCAGAATGGCAGTCTCTAATATCAGAATTATGATTAAGTCCACATATACAAACAAAGAATTCATAGAGAAAGCCCAAAACATTTGCACTTCTCCATTGCAAACATTAAAATTACTTCCTTGAGAACTGTCTGTCACAGTGGTAACAGATTCTATCTCAACCACGTGATGAGTTTAGACATTTATGCCAGAGACCATATCAAGAGACCTCCGGATTTAATACTATATTCACATAGTTATAAGGTTGCGACGCCTTGATGAGCAATTAGTAGCAAGGATACTTACCAGCACATGAGTGAATCTTGTCCAAGTAAAGTACATGCGTCAATTTTGGAACATCGAGATTTAAACGTATCCCCACAATAGTCTGCACTAGGAAGTTCAAATTCAGTAAAGACTATAAAATGATACTAGAGTTAAGATTGAATAAGGTACAATTTGCGCTAGTTAATTAATTAAGAATAGTAAAACTAGGATAGGAGGCTACAGATAGAAAATTTACAAAAACATTGTCATCAAGAATTTACTCACCCACAGCTTCTGGAAATTTCCTAAGATTTGCATTGCATATCTCCAAATGAAAGATAAACGCCTATACCACTTTTTGCCAAAATGAATGATAGCTGATTTAAAAGCCTCCTTGGCTGATAAAGGAAAACTATTACGTGGCTCCTCCTTGTCAATTTTACTGGGTGCACTATTAGTTGTTGGCTTAAAGCTTTGACTGTCAACAGAGCTCTCTGCTTGGTGTTCAACAGGTTCTGTATCAGTCCTCCAAAACTTCAAATCTAATTTGCCTTTCCTAGCCCTGGAACTGATCCAATTCGACCAAAACTGTGCAGCCGAGAATGCCAATCCATCATCATCCATATTTGAAACTTCTAACTTATCTACAACATTAGAATAAGAGTCATTCCATGACCACAAGCCTGCACTGGTTATCTACATCATACGAGAAAAAGAAAAAGAAAAAAGGTCAGTTTCTTAGTCATGAAAGATTGGCGAACTTAATTGTCTTACACAATTACCTTTAAACTACAAGCTAAGACCTAATATAGAGTGCCTAAACCTCAAAAGGAGAAAGAATTACATAATTTTGAATAAACCAGGGACAGGTCCAGAAATTAAAGTTGAATTCGGATCACAGCTGAGCTAATGTGAAGTTGGGCTTCACCGGATGTCGGACAGAACTTTTCTACAATTTAAGCATGGTCAAGCCACTGCCTAGATACATAATCATACATCCTTGAAAATGCATCATGTGTCTGATGTCATGGCTATGAATTGATGACATCAAATTAAGTTTGAATTTATTTCTCTCTACTTTTCTGTGCTATATTGCTTTATAATATCATAGCAAATAATAAAAAACAATGAAGTAATACTTAAGAAACAACTTTAAAAAATCATCATCATCAGATTACAAGACCAATAAAACAGCCTCGACAAAAAACAATTGGCCAAGAAGTACTGAAGTAGCTGTATAGAAATGATATAAAATAAGGGGATAACTCAATCCCAAGACAAAGCTGGCTCTGAGTTCAACTTTTTGTGGACAATATGTGATATCCGCACAAGAAATTAGGATTTGTCATGATATCATAAACTCAAATTATAAGAGACAATGTAGAAAATTCTAAATCAGAAAAGTGGGCTGGAATTTAAAATGAAAGATAATATACCTTAATCTGTATAAGTTGGGCTTCCGTCATCTCAAATCCAACAAATTCACTCGAACAGCCAGGCTTTAAATGCAAAAGATTCAGATTCAAATCAGAAAGGTGCATAAGATTTCCCGGAAAAAGTATATAGATTAAAATCTCTCACACACAGAGTAACACAAGAATTCATCAACGAAGCATGTTGACTATTGACAAAAATGGCAGTTACAAAGAAACATAAAGCAAGCTGAATTCAGCAAATTTAATTTTCAATATTTTTTAAAAGCATGATATGATATGTGCCGCGGTGATCATTATACCTAGCAAATGATAAGTCCTCTTGATATTACTAACCAAAGGACTTGTTTGGGATTGCTTTTGAAAAATTAAGAATAGCTTATTTTATAATTTTGGATATGGGGGGTTCATAAAATTTTAAATAAGTGATTTCTTTACCACTTGACACGAAATGGAGTGTTCAAAAGTAAAAAGACGTGTGTACAATTTCAGTATATAGCTCTGTTATGGCAAATTATACACTGTCGCAACACTTATAATCATAAAATTACCAAACACGCAGCAGTTTCAACAGCATAGCTTACCAAAAACTCAAGAAAGCAACAAAAACTACACCTAAAACAATTCACAAAGAAGAAAAGAAAATACCTGTTGAACATAATTGGCGTGCATAACAACGAGAACACAGAACAAAGTGATAGCAATGAAAAGATAAATGTATTCGAAAGTAGCCCTAACTTTCGGCGTCAGCACTCGCGAGAATCTCTCTTGAACTCGTAAAAACGTGTGCTCTGGATCCATCTCTCTCCCTATAATTTTTGCGATCGCTTAGGATTGTATTTATCGGCTTCTCGTCATCGTCGTAAACAATAAAATTGATTTCTTTTTTATTGTTATTTTTTTCTTTTTTAACCTCTTGAGTGTTGAATTGATTGAAGACGATCTTATCATTCATTAGCCAAATTCTTGTAATAAGGAATCGCAAAATGTTTTAAATTAACAAAGCATGTCGTTAATAATAAGATAATCAATGCCAGGCCAGGCTTTAATATGTGGGCCAGCTCTTGACCAGACCTGGGCTTCAATGAAAATCTCGAGCCTGCCAGGCTTGGATATTGTCCAGGCCCGTTCCGCCCGGGCTGTAAATATGCGAGTCAGTGGAACAAAATTCTCATTTTAAATTTTTAATGGTATTTGATTATATTTATAATAGAATTTTTGAGGATTAAAATTTTTTTATCCCAATAACTCTTTTCAAATCTTATAGTAGTGTTTGGTTATTTTTAGAGTAGAATTTTGATGATTAAGAAACTTATTTTACCTAAGGATTGGGCCAATTAAAAGTACAAAAAAAAAAAAAAGTTTTTTTTAAGAAGAGTTTACCAAACCACCCGACCCGAATTTAAGTGGATAAGGTAAAATCTTCGACTGCCCCAAACTCTTACAAATAAATGTACCCCTTGGACTCGAATCCAAGACCTAATAACCAAATCCTAAACCCTTTTATGACCAAGTCACGTCCCTCGAGGGAAAAAAAATACTTAAAATATTACTTTCAATAATTAAAATCAAGTTCTTATTACATTGATATTTTTAACAGAGTAATTTATCATGTCAATTGGAGTTAGAGACGTATATTATATATATATAATCAAACAAAAAAAAACAAACAAACAAACAAATAAATTAACTTTGTTTAGGCAAATGAAAATATCATGGGTTGAAATGTTCTTAATCGTCACTAGTACTGGAAAGTTACTAATAAATGGCCATAATATATATGTATGTTGACGGCTGATTTTGGTCTCAGGGGCAATAAGGGTTTTTTACTCCCGAGACAATCCTCCCTCAATAGTGAATTTGTTTGGTTATGGGGGACCAAAAGCAAACTTAGCAAAAGACAGATAAATACGCCAATCGACAAGGAGATTTAACGTGGTTCGGCGGATCTTGGTCCGACCTACGTCCACGGGCACAAACAGGATGATACGTTTTTATTACTGAAATATGCTTCTCGGATCTTTTTTGTGTTTACAAGTCAGAGCTTGATGATTCTGATGCCCACTTTTAACCTTCAACTTGTTCCTCTTATTCTCTCTTTTTTCTTGTTCCCCTTTCTCTTCACTCTACCCTCCTATTTATAATGGTGAAGAAATCATATTCCTATTTGTACAAGAGTTTCCTAGTTGAAACTATTCCTTTTTCCATAAGGATTCCTAGTCAAAACTATTCCTTTTTCCATAAGGATTCCTAGTCAAAAACTACATTTACTTCCTTTATCATACTAGGACATTGACTTACTAGTTTACCCCATGAAGGTAGGATAACTTATTATCTTATCTCATATGGATAGAATGCCTTATTTTCCCGATCATGTCTTGCCCTATGCTCGGTCTTCATGTGGTCGGTCATGATGGTCATTTGTGCTGAGAATGCTGCTACCGATCTGATAGTGCTCGGTCATCCGAACCAAAGTGGTCGGTTATCGGATCATAAAGTTCTCGGCCACTCACTCATGTGGTCGGGTCGGTATTAATGATCTTTGACCAAGGAGAAAATTACCCTTTTGCCCTTGTCGTGCTGTCTTAAATACCATAGTGCCTAAAAACACCATCAACAATGTATATAAAGTATTTATTCTGATTTTGTATTATATCATTTTATAAATTTATTCGTTTTGTAAGTTCCATTTTTATTGGCACTGTCTGTGACAAAATAAGTTCAATTGAGTTGTAACAAGTCTTGAAGATCTTGGAGCAATTGGACTGGTATTTGGCAAAACTGGAACATTTCCGTTAGTGTTACGTTCGTTGCAGCGTTCGAACGTGTGGCGTTAGTGACACGTTCTCCATTGAGTTCGAACGAAACATTCCAGAGAGCAATAGTTTGTGGTACGTTCGTGGAAAACGTTCGAACGAGTCTTTCCAGTGAGCACGTGTTCATGGTGCGTTCGAGTAACCGTTCGAACGCGACTGCGATCTGAAAGCGCTTTTTAGCCTTTTCACTTTGAAAAACCTTAAATCTTCACCCTACCTATAATAGAACATGTATCCTCCTTCCTCAAATGTTGAAACACAAATCCATTGAGCCAGAATCTCTCAAAACTTTCGACCTTTTTTGATTCCACCATTGAAGACTTCCTTCATCTTCTTGTCTTCTTTATTAACGGTGAGAATCTCTATTTGATAAACCTTCAACACAACCTTACCCAAAATTCATAATCCTTCATAGTTCTTTAGGAGAAAGTTTGGTAGTCGGAGTTCCGACGCTTAGAGTTGCAGAGACAATCCGCTTAGAGACTTCAGAGGTTCTGAAGAAAACGTGGGTTACGGGCTTGAGGAGTTTCTTGAGTTCTTGCAGTCCAGAGGTATTTGAGTCGGTGGAGTCACCATTATAGGTCTTGACCATCGCTATAAGTTTTTCTCTGTATAATGGATTGGGCTGGTAGCCGAGATACCCAAAGTGGTTTTTTACTCACACGAGTTTTTCACTTTATCACCAAAATTATTGTGTTGATTTTGTGTGATTGATTTAGTTTCCGCAATTTATTTTATTTGCTTATATTGTGGTTGCTTGTTGAGAATCCATAAACACTTTAATTAAGACTTGTCTTGATTAATTGTGATTAATTCATAGGGTCAGAACCTTGGATAAATACAAACTTTCAATTGATATCAGAAACTTATCTCGATCCTTGACTATGTTGATATGGATCGTAGTCAACCATTAAATTGTCCTTCATTTTTTTATGGCACATAATATTTACATTGGAATGTTCGTGTGAGAGCGTTCCTTAAATCCTTAGATGAGAGGGTCTGGATGACAGTAGAATACGGGTGGAAACATCCCGTAGTTATAGTTGATGAGGTCTATTCCCCTAAAGACAAATTGACATGGACCCAGGATGATTTTGATGCTAGCAATATGAGCAGTAATGCAATTAATGTCATACATGGTGTTGTGTTCTCAGCTGAATTTAGGAGAATCTCTATATGTGAGATAGCCAAGGATGCTTGAGACATCCTGCAGACTGTGCATGAAGGCACATTGTCTGTTAAAAATAATAGACTCTGGGATCTTGCTACTAGGTTTGAGGTCGCCCAGATGAAAAATGATGAGACCTTTGATGAGTTCTATGCTGAGATTAACGATGTAGTTAACTCAAGTTTTAACCTAGGTGAGACTATCCCTACCAGTATGATAGTTAGGAAAATCCTTAGATCCATGCCTGATAAGTTCCTACCGAAGATTACCGCCATCGAAGAAAGCAATGACCTCAATCAGCTTAAATTAGATGACCTCATAGGAAAGCTGCTGGTTTATGAGAAGAAACATTCTGGTTATAAAAGGCAAAAACTATAGCGATGAAGATCGCAAAGGAAGTTACGCATGATCCATCTAGTGATGATGATGATACCCTCACGGATCATGATTTGGCCATATTTGCAAATAGATTTAAGAAATTTCTTAAGCTTAAGAATAGTAGCAGTAATAAGGATATGGAGGATATGCTTAGAGAGAGTAGGCATAGCTGGAGAAAGTCTAGAGAGGATATGGGTAGTAGACCATGTGGTATCCAGTGTCATTAATGTGAAGGATATGTGCACATTAGACCTGAATGTCCCACATACCGTAAGGCTAAAGGTAAGAGTTGTCATGACAGCCTCCCTTAGTGATTCAGAAGGTGGCTATACTTCTGATGAGTCTCCTAGAGACAATAGCATTTTTATGGCCTTTAATGCTAGTGTGTCTAATGAGAGAGAGAATGAAGTTAATGATGTTGATTCAGAATTCTCTCTCGATGAGTCTGTAGATGAGAATAGTCTTCAGATAGCTTATGCTGAACTGTTTAATTAGAGTTTAGCTATTAAGAAGACTAATATAGAGGTCAATAAGAGGCTAAAATGAGTAGAGCTAGAAAAGAATGAAGCTCAAGCCAAATTTGAGCACGACCTTGTGATGATTGATGACCTGGAGGAGAGGAACATATGCTTAGTTGATAGGGTCCACACTTTAAAGGCCGATCTTGAAGATGCTATAACCCAGTTGTTTGTATCTTCCAGTGGGAATAATGTGGGACACAAAAACTGGGCGACGCATGTTATTCCGGGCTCGCGGCCCTGTTGGGAGTACGGAGTAGCCCGCGGGGGACTAAACCGAAGAATAATGGAGTCGCCACCCGGTGTGAACCGGGATAAAGATTTAAGGCTGCACTCACCCATCGCAAGGGAAGACCTCAAACCGTTGGGTTCGGAATGGTCCCTTACTTATGCCACTTGTAATGAAATGATTTGTGCAATAATTTAACCAAGCCTAAGCAACATATTTCCAAGAGTATTACTTTTAGGTTCACATGCATATGAAAACAATCATCATAACGGCGAACATGCAATAGCACACAGCAATCTCATGAACATACTTCGATCATATAATGCGGAAAACAAAGAACAACCTAAACATAATGCAAATTACAAACGCAAAATAAATGACTAATCATGCTTGAAAATGAACAACTAAATAGGCTAAATCATGCTTAAGAACCAAGTAACATACTAACGGCCTAATTATGATTGAATACCATCTCACGGACACATCAAATAGATAAATACAGGGATACAAATAGTATGATTGATTACATGATACAAGAGAAATCACCTAAGAAACAATTATGCATGACATGTGATGAAGGGACTTAGTTCAGTGTATGCGCATTCGTGTAGCGTTTGAGAATGCGTTCGAACGGTAAACAAAAGGTTCGCGTTCGTATAGCGTTTGAGAACGCGTTCGAACGGGACAGGACCTGATGAAACAAAACACATTCGCGTTCGAGTAGCGTTCGTAAACGCGTTCGAACGGTAAACAAAAGGTTCGCGTTCGTATAGCGTTTGAGAACGGGTTCGAACGGGACCAGACCTGATGCATGATAAAACAAAGGAAATACGTGCGAGTTCGAGTAGCGTTAGTAAACGCGTTCGAGCGGTAAACAGAAGGTTCGCGTTCGTGTAGCGTTTGAGAACGCGTTCGAACAGGACTAGACCTGATGAAACAAAACACATTCACGTTCGAGTAGCGTTCGTAAACGCGTTCGAACGGTAAACAGAAGGTTCGCGTTCGTATATCGTTTAAGAATACGTTCGAACGGGACCAGACCGGATGCATGAGAGACGACGCAACACATACATAAATAAGCAAATCCACACTGTAGGACCCTGTGTGCCTGATTGAACTCGTTCTCATTCAATCGGGTGTACCTTGTCCGGCGCTGCAAAACATCGTGGTAAAGGTAGCCTTCAGGCATTTTTCCTCGAATAGAGGACCTTTAATCCACCCTAGTTATCTCATGCGCATTAGAATGCAATACATGCATGAATAGAACAATGATATGCATAAAGTCAATGACATAACAAAAAGCGCGGCAAAACATCGTGGTAAGGTAGCCTTCAGGCATTTTCCCTCGAATAGAGGACCTTTAATCCACCCTAGTTAGCCCATGCGCATTAGAATGCAATACATGCATAAATAGAACAATGATATGTATAAAGTCAATGACATAACAAAAAAACACGGCAAAACATCGTGGTAAGGTAGCCTTCAGGTATTTTCCCTCGAGTAGAGGACCTTTAATCCACCCTAGTTAGCCCATGCGCGTTACATCACAATGCATAGAAAGTAAAGACAATGATATAGGACTTCGTATGCTCGGTTGAACACATCTCACATCCAACCAAACATACTTTATCCGGCGCGGCAAAATATTGGCGTAAAGGTAGCCTTTTGGCCTTTTCTTCCCTCAAATGGAAAACCTTTAGACCAATATGCTAAGCCCATGCGCATCACATTATCAACACACAAACAAACAACATACAGAAAGTAAAATGGCGAAATATAAGATGCGGATAATAAACAATCAAGATAAAATAAAGGGAGATATGTGTCGTTTACTCAAGTGGTACGTGGAGTTGTATCCCAAGTACAGACCGCACTACCGTCCATTCGGATTCGGCTACGGAATTTACGTCTGGGTTTCCATCCTATATACCACAAGAGACGACACATTTTCCCTTTCATTCGAAGGCCACAACATGCATCCACAAACGACTCTCATGCGAATAAAACAATTAAAAAACGAATGACATAAAGAGAAAAGTGCCCTCAGGTCTAACCTTTTAAATCACTCTCGAATGTACGATACACGATCGTCGGAAGGGCTAACGCTCCGCAACTCCTCCAGTTCACTGGTTCACTGCTCTCGTTCGTTGTCTCACTGTTTTGAATCGTCGTTCTCCCTGTTTTGTTGCTGTTTTTACTGTTTTTCGCTGCTTTTTTGATGACTTTTCTGGTCACTATTTTCAATTTTTAGGCCACTGTTTTGGGGTATTGGGCTGCTGTTTTGGTGATGTTAAGGGCTGCTTTTTAGGGTGTTTTTCAGTAGTTTGGGGGTGTTCCAAGGGTAATTTTTCGGTCAAACAGTGAATGTTTTAGGTAGTGATTTTTGGTAATACAATGGTGGATTTTAGGGGCTGTGATTTTCGGTTATGGAGGGAATAGGAGAAGAGAAAATTCTTTGTGCTTCTTGAGTGTATTAGGCGTGAATGGAGAGGCTTTTTCTTTTGCTGTATATGCGTCAGAGTTAGAGGGGTTCAAGGGTTGGAATAGCTTGTTTTTATAGGCAAAGAGGATGGGTGAATCTTGCTTGACAATGAAGGGATTTGTGCATTAAATGAGGATTTGATTTAGTGTCAAACAAGGAAAACCAAAGATTGATTGGAGACAAGATTTGGTTTGTTTAGGAAGGTTATATATTTAATTTGTTTTGTTTAGGCATGATATTTGTTTAGTTAGGATATAATACTTGATTGATTTTAATTAGGCATGATTTTATTTATTTTGTCATGTGTTAAATATGTATTTAATTAATTTGGATGTGTTTTATGGCTTTGGTGGGCTAATTGGGCTTGGGTGTGAGGCTAGCAGCAAAACCAGAAATACCGACACCATTCGAACGCCGATTTGAACGCTACAAGACACGAACACCCCAATCTGCTGACGTTCGAACGTGGTTGCGAACGCAGCACGAATGAAAACAGTGAACTTGTGAAATGAATCTGATGACATACTTATTCTGAATTTCCCCTTCCGATGCCCGTTTCCCGTGACTTCCGTGACTTAAAAGGTAGTGTCTCTAAATGAGACTCATCATAGGGACTTATGTGCAAAAATGCAGTGCCTACAAATAAAAAACTAGACCGCATGCTAGGTATTAGTGTTGAGCCTAATTGCAACAAGGCTTCATCATTTAGAGCAGTTTCTAACCCTCATAAATATGACTTAGGCAAGAATCATGTTGAGTGTAGTCATGTGTTTCCTCCATTCGTTCCTCGTCTTGTGACCCAACCTCAATCTAGAGGTGTTGTGGGTAAACCTCACTCTCATTCGAGGTTTGTACTTGTGTACCATCACTGTGGCAAGGCATGACACATTAAGCCCAAGTGCTACATGTTGCACAAACATAAGAAAATGTCAAAGATTGTGTCACATAGATTTGACTCCTCAAATCTAGTGCCTCAAGTTTCTGCACTAACCAAACAAGCTAAATTCCTTAGTGAGAAACTTGCTTTGTTAACTGGGAATTCTCAAGTGGAATAGGTTTCTAGAAAGATTTGGGTGAGGAAGCAAAATTTATGCCCTTCTACTTCTAAATGCCTTAATAGGCATGATGAGAGTGCACTTTTGTGTAACTCCTCTTAGAAGTTGCATTTGTTTTATCATTACATGTGTGTGCGCTTGTGTTTTATGTTTTTGCACGTTTAATTTATTTTCACTACATATGGGTGTCTGTGTCTTATTTTTGTTATATATTCCTTGGTATATATGATGAAAATCCGGACATAAATTTCATAGCCAATTCTGAATGGACGGTAGTATGATCTGCAATCGGGATACAACTCCACGTACCAATAGATATTGACAAGCATTGTCATGTCTTTTCTTATTTTTGTGTTAAAAATGAAAAATACAAAAAAAAAAGACATAAAAAAAAATCAAAAATATTGTGTGGCTTGTTAGAGTATGCAAAGCTTGTTGCATGTGATCCTGATATGTAGGATATATGATTATGCATGTATAATATGCTTTTATTTTTCTTGATGTTCTATATGCATGAGTGTGTGTGATGAAAACTCTTGATATATCATGTGCTTGCACTTCACATACACGATTTTATTATGTCAAAGCTTAGTCGCATATATAGTTTTTGGACTAGCAATCTAATTTCTACCACTTTTTGTTCACTAAAGAGTGTTACCTTGACTAGATGACCTTACTATCCCATTGTAAAAGAAAAAAGTAATAAAATAAAATTTTTACATGAGTCTCAAGTGTAAAAAAGCCAATAGGCCAAATTAAAAAGATAAGGACAAAAACCATTCACTGGAAATAGTTTTTATATATGAGCTCATCATATTTATGGGGAAAATAACATAGCATGCAACAAATGTTGTTTATTTTCAGGTCTTATAGTGGTGTTTGTTAGGGTTGGTGCTCTGAGCGCCAATTTCTTATGTATTTCCTTGTAAATACTTTTATATATATTTTATGAATGAATAAAATAGACAGTTTCTGCAATATAAATTCTTTTATTATATGGTAAAGACGTAAATGACCATAGAGTGATTGGTTTTGATACAGTTGCAGAAGCGTCGCAAATGACATTGAGCGGTATCATAACATTATCATTTTTAATTGTTCATGGTCAATGTTTACAATTACTTGGTCAGTAAGTAAACTCGTTGAGACCGGTACGTGTCGTATATTGGAATGTTGGATTCTAATGGTTTCTCAATGAACTATGAGTCTCTGAAGACTCGTATAGACACGTAAGTGTTTATATCGGATAAACACTGAACGACTCGCTGAAGATTCTTAATAAATTGTACACCAACGTCAATAAGAATATTCTCGGGTTGAGTGATGTAGTGATCATCCGACTTGAGGTACCACTGTGGATATATGAGGTATCATCCACACTTTGATGACAGTCACGTCACCGATCTATTTAGATCAGACATCCGCCTGTTCGTTGGGTGTGGACTGATCCTCATGATATCATATGCGTATCAAGATAGGATCCGTCAGTTCTGTGTACATAGCATAGGTATCCATTTTGGAATTAGCAATCTGTTAAATCTATGGGCCCGTGGTACACTGTAGAAATCAGTTCTAAGTGTTATTCAAGAGATTGCTAATAGAATCGTCGACGGGATTATACCTAAAGAGATTTGACGTTTATATCTATATCTCTGGGATAATCCGGATACCTGTGACGGAAGGATTATATGTATGCAGTGACCTCGACCTGTATGGTTCAGAGATTTTATCTATGTTCGTCATAATTTACGGGTGGGTAGATTATGGACACGAAATTAGATTTTGTGACGGATATGCTTGAACCTAGAGAGTCTCACTAATAAGATATACTCGTAGGGCACTAGGGCAACTTTTATAAATAATATTGATTATTTATAAGTCGTTTAACGGTTAAACGAAGATACATGCTTTTGGGATCTTTTGGCCATTTATTAAATGTCGAATTGTGATATTTGACATTTATAATTGATATATGTATTTTGATTATTTAATGTAAATATAATACATATATTTTAAGATATTTATATTTATTTATTTATTTATTTAAATTTTGAATAATTAAATTAATTAAATATTTAATATCTTTTTACTTATTAAGATAAGATAAATGGCATGTTTTAATTGGAAATTGTGGCCATTTTTAATTGGTTGGTTTGGCATTATTTAGTTGGTGTATTTGTGATAAGTATTGAATTATTTGATAATTTGATACCACAAATATTATTAAATCAATTTCCAATTATTTAAACAAAAAATTGAAAAATGTGGCTAGTATTTTTTTTTCCCTATTTTCGGTAATTGTTGGAAAATTATATATGCCATTTTTTTTTTGTTTCATCATTCTTGAACCTTAAAAATCAAATATCAAAAGAAAGAGAGAGAGAAAGGAAGAAAAAGAAAGGAAAACTTTGGAAATCAAGCATTTTTATAAGTTTTTTCTTACTTTTCCTTTAATGAAAAATATTTATAGCATACTAAGCTTCAATATGTGTAGCCTAGTTTGTTCTCTGCTCTTTATGAATGTGATTTGATGATTTGGGGCTTGATTGAAAGATGGTAGCATGTATGATTAATTAGAATGCTTAAATTGGTTTATTAAGCTTTTTTTGCCATTTTGATGGCTAGTTGCCATTCTAGAATCTTTTAGGCACTTATGTTAGACCTAGAATTTTTCTTAAGCTATGTCATGATGGTGAGGCTTGATTGGTGTTGTAAGATTTGAATTAAGAACTTGAATTTGATTAATTTGATGTTAATTTGATAATTTGTGAAATTATTAAAATTAGGGTTTTTAACATACATCAAATTTGGGGCTTTTAATATATGTGATGATATTTAGTGTATATATGATGTATATTAAGTTTGGGAATTTTTGGATTTGATCTTGTCATGTTTTGAACAAAAAGGACCAAATTGTAAATTCTTAAAAATTGAGGGACCATTCAGAAATTAGGGAAAAATTATTTTCATGAATTTCTAAATTTTATTTTCATGTATAAGACATGAATAAATCATTTTTGGAATTGATTTGGAATCAATTAAATTGTATTTGACAATTTTGGACTAAAATGATTAAAATACAATTTTTTTGGGCAAAATTGTAAATTCTGAAAAAATCTATTTTTTTTGGTAAAAATTTCAGTTTTTAATGAGTAATTGAAATAAATTAGTTTATTTTAATTACCCAAGAAAAATAATTGAAATCGGAAAATTTTGATTCTCCGCGATCCGCTGGGTTTACCCGAATTACCACCCGAAATCCCAACAGTGCTGGGTTTGAACACATATTTTGTGGACTTGGTTTGTTAAGAGATTAATTTCTTTGGCCGTGTCTAGCTCATAAAATAAGGTCTTAAGCATTGATTCGTTGTGCACTTATTTTCCATGCAAATGTTTGTTATGCTTTGGTGTTTATGTCATATGCATAAGTGTTGTATTTAGCCAAACTTAAAGTGATGCATATTATTTCATATTATAAACAGCTGAATACTCAGTGGGTATCATTGTATTTGCTTGAGTTGTTGTTTCATACAGTTTTTGATAAAATCTCTTTTACCCCATTGTGTGTTTGTGTATGCTCATTGTCATTGCATATTATTTGTTTTGCATATTTATGAGTATTTGCTTCCTATATGATTTTAAGCTAACTGTGTGGGCCTGTTAGTGAGGAGAGTAAGTTTTATTTTCTTATACTCTTGCATGAGTTATCTTTGCATGAGTTATCTTCTCTTGTTTTTCCTGGTACCTTTATCTTTTGTCATTTCGTGACAAAAATGGGGAGTAATAGCGTAGAATATCCGTCTTCATTTTTAAGGAGAGTTAAGATTAAGGGGGAGAAGAATATCTACTTGTACATGCATGAGTTTTATACCTGCTTGATAATCTCAATGTTTTTCACGGTATATTGTTGTTTGTGGATGTTTCAGGTAAGCAGGTTTGTTGCTGAGGTGACATTGTTTTGAAGACTACTAGGTTAGGTGTTAGATCGAGTCTTAATGTAATAAGTCTCTGTTTTGATGGTTGACAGTTGACTACTTCTTTTTGGATCTATTACTGTCGTCTTTGTATTAGGTAGTGTTTTGTCACATAATGCCAAAATGGGAGATTGTAAGTTCCATTTTTATTAGCACTATCCGTAACAAAACAAGTTCAATTGAGTTGTAACAAGTCTTAAAGATCTTGGAGCAATTGGACTGGTATTTGGCAAAGCTGGAACATTTTCGTTAGTGCTGCGTTCGTTGCAGCGTTTGAACATGTGGCGTTAATGGCACGTTTTCCATTGGGTTCGAACGAAACATTCCAGGGAGCAATCGTTCGTGGTACGTTCGTGGAAGCGTTCGAAAGAAACATTCCAGAGAGCAATCGTTCGTGGAAGTGCTCGAACGAAACATTCCAGAGAGCAAGCGTTAGTGGTGCGTTCGAGTAACGTTCGAACAAGTCTTTCCAGTGAGCACGCGTTCGTGGTGTGCTCGAATAACCATTCGAACGCGACTGCAATCTGAACGCGCTTTTTAGCCTTTTCACTTTGAAAAACCCTAAATCTCCATCCTACTTATAAATAGAACATGTAGTCACATTCCTCAAATGTTGAAACACAAATCCATTGAGCCAAAATCTCTCAAAGCTTTCAACCTTATTTGATTCCACCATTGAAGACTTCCTTTATCTTCTTGTCTTCTTTGTTAATGATGAGAATCTCTCTTTGATAAACCTTCAACACAACGTTACCCAAAATTCATAATTCTTCAGAGTTCTTTAGGAGAAAGTTTGGTAGTCGGAATTTCGGCGCTTAGAGTTGCAGAGACAATCCGCTCAGAGACTGCAGAGGTTCTGAAGAAACTGTGGGTTACAAGCTTGAGGAGTTCCTTGAGTTCTTACAGTCTATAGGTATTTGATTCGGTGGAGTCGCCACCATAGGTCTTGACCATCGCTGTAAGTTTTTCTCTATATAGTGGATTGGGCTGGTAGCCGAGACACCCGGAGTGATTTTTTACTTGCACAAGTTTTCCACTTCGTCACCAAAATTATTGTGTTGATTTTGTGTGATTGATTTATTTTCTGCAATTTATTTTATTTGCTTATATTGTGGTTGCTTGTTGAGAATCCATAGACACATTAATTGGGATTTGTCTTGATTAACTGTGATTAATTCTGGATAGTGTCAGAACATTGGATATATACAGACTTTCACGTTACATTGTTAATATTCTTTAATGATATATTTGTATATGTTAAAAAATACTGATATATAGTGTCATTAACACAAACAAATATAATAAATTTATGATTTAGCCATATGTAATAATAAACTTTGAATTTACTCCTGGTTTTGTTATTTAAAAAATTATTGAGAATACTGTTATCATTATTTTTTAATAGTCGAATATAATTTTTTAGAGGTAAAACAAGATTTTTAACTTAAATTACTTAAAATTCATATAAATTTAACATATAACATGTGAAAAATATGATAATTAAATATATTTAAATAAAAACATATATAAGATATAGTTTTTTTAAATAATTTGTATTATTCCATATTAATCTATTTTATGAATTGTTTATTTACTGCTATTATCATCTCTGTTATTTTTGTTATTATTGCAAGATGCAAGTAATGCTGCAGTTGTGGTATATTTAATATAACACTACAACTGTTCGTTATTTCTATACATTTATTTTGCTTTCGTATTCACTCTTATTAATGTTTTGCGCTCATGTATGCTTCCAAACTGTATTTGCATGTGATTGTATTATACACATGTGGATCTTCTTTTCTGAATCTTGCCTCACAATAACATTGCACTAACTTTTTGTTTATGTTTTGTATCAATAAACCACTTTTCCGTTAATGGTATTAAGTGAAAAATGACGACATAATGATATTTTTGCCAATCACTATTTTGAAATGATTACTTGATACAAAATCGAAAAGTTAGGAGGTGGATTGACATCATTACAATTCTTTGGTGGTGCAGAGATATTTCTTTATGGCAACAATTTCACTTATTATTTTATAATGGAAACCAATTTCCCTAATATTAAATATTTTTATATATATATTATCAAATAATCATTCGATTGTAAATGATTATTATTGTTATTTTTAATTTTTGGATATTATCTCTGCACCACCAAAGAATTGTGATAATGTCAATATATCTCATAACTTTTGGATTTTGTATCAAGGAGCCACTTGCAATGAAAATACCTTTATGATGTCATTATTCACTTACCACCGTTAACGGAAAAAGTGATCAATTGATACAAAACATAAAATAAAATTAATGTAGTGTCATTATTAAAAATCTGTAATGGCTATATGTATTTCCTCCAAACTTAAAAACTGATTAAAAGATATGGGTATATTAATTTTTTATTTCTTCTATTGCAATATTTGATTTCTTCAACTTTTTTGTTAGTTTTGATCATGTAATCTGATGTGATTTTGATGGCTGCTTAATTGCTTAATATATTAAGTCTGACATTAATGTCATATTTGAATGATTGACAGACAAACTACTTTTTCTCTTCAAACAAAATCTCCAAGAGATTGCTTAATTTTTAAAACAAGACTGTTAAAATGTTCCGTCCACTTCCTCTTGGTAGCTAACATACATAGGTAATTAAGAATTATATAAATCTTATATTTTAGATCCCTTATTTATACATTTTAATGCATTTTAATTTCTCACAATTTCTTTAAAATATTAATAATATTTTATTATCTAATTTTATTAGATAAATTTATGATATTATTTTATTATATTTAAATATTTATGGGACTTAAAATATTTTACCATAATCTTATGAAAATATAATTTTAATCTCCATTAAAATTGCATTATCGTTATTCAACTAGAAAACAATTTCCTTTAAATTTATTTGAGATTAAATGTATCTTAGTTAAATTTAAATTCAAGATTTTTAATTTAATTATAAATCATTCAAATTTAATTCATATCCTGACATATTAGGTTATTTAATTTAAATTTATTTTAAAGATAAATTCATAATATAATTAAAATCTTATTTCTTAATAAATTTCAATTGTATTAGGATATATTAATTATAATAATATAAATCAAATTTATTTAAAATTTAAATTATTATTACTTTTTATTTCATGCTGTTGACGTCAGCATCTCCTTTCGCAATGCTGATGTCATCCATGACGTCTTCGTGACGTCACGATGATATCAGTGCGTGCATTTTTCGCTCGCCAACAGTGATGGTGATGGTTTTAATAAATAAAATAAACAATGACCTTCAGTATCTGTGTGTATATTATTTGATTTAATTCTCAATTAAATAAAATTTCAATTAATCTCAAACTTAATCATACCCCATAAATTTAAGGAAAAACCCACCTTAGGCCTCTGTACTCTCAATATTTTTTACATTACACCCATATACTAAATTTTCTACACATTGCACCCTTGTACTCTCAATGTTTTTTACATTGCACCCATGTA
Source organism: Zanthoxylum bungeanum (assembly GCA_019454045.1). NCBI lineage: Eukaryota > Viridiplantae > Streptophyta > Magnoliopsida > Sapindales > Rutaceae > Zanthoxylum > Zanthoxylum bungeanum. The sequence continues at coordinate 22,803 of SKCR01006380.1, forward strand.
CTAAATTTTCTACACATTACACCTCTGCACTCTCAAAAAATTGACATTCCACCCTTATTTTAACGGCAAGTTAACAGAGTTGAGAAATATTCTAACATCACCCACCCTTATTTCGGATTGGACCGAGCAAATTTTTTTACTTTGAAGTTATGCTAGGGCGCATAACTATATGTTAGGGCGCACAAATATTATGCTCATTCTGATACATTCAAAAATCCAACTAATTTATTGCAAAAATTAGATCAAAACTACGATCTTGGAGTGTTATTAATGAACAACAAAAAACAAATAAAGATGCTTCACGGTTATCAGACATCATTCCTAAAGAACGACAACGAGTATTACATGTCATGAGTGCACATTTATAGCAAACACCCATTTTTTAGCTTTTCTCTTTTTAGCATAGGTGCTTCTTCCTAAATCATGCAGATATGACACAAATAAGGGTGGGTGATGTCAGAATATTTCTCAACTCTGTTAACTTGCCGTTAAAATAAGGGTGGAATGTCAATTTTTTGAGAGAGCAGGGGTGCAATGTGTAGAAAATTTAATACATGGGTGCAATGTAAAAAACATTGAGAGTACATGGGTGCAATGTGTAGAAAATTTAGTACAGGGATGCAATGTAAAAAACATTGAGAGTACATGAGCCTCAATGTGGATTTTTCCTAAATTTAAACATAATCAGTCCATATGCATGAAATTTCTATCAAGCAGGCAGATTAATTTTGACTACCAATTCCATTGTTGGAAATTTAGCGTATAATATGTTGTGGAAAATTAAAATTCATAAATTTTTAACTTAAATTTTCAATTCAAGATCTTAATAATTTACATGCTTCATAATATTATTTAAATTAACCATAAATAAAGAACTTACCTTAAGTCTTTATCGCCAACGGATCTCGACTCGCTTTTCGTATTATTTTTAGAGTCACTCAAACGGTATCCACACAAAGTAGAAAATCAAGGATTTAGAATTTCTCAAGTTCAAGATTATGCATGTGTCTTTTCTTTAGTGCTATCTTAAGAAAATATATTTTTGGGGATTTTGAAACTTAAGCCACAAAGAGAATAATTTTGCTCTTATTTAAAAAATAAACAAACCAACTTATTTTCAAGTTATTTACGTTGACGCTAGCCAAAATGGGTATTTATAGGTTTTGAATTTGAGTTGTTTTGTTTCCAATCAAATTTAAATTATTTAGATAGGGGTATGATATAATTCAATCAAAATAGGAATCATAATCCATCATAAATAGAACAAATATTTATCATTTTATTTAATTAAATTAATTAAATAAAATTTATCAAACCCCAATTAAATTATGATACTATAAATATAAAATTATAATTTAATACAAAAACTTTACTTAATTATATTTTAGCCCTATATTTTTTGAAATTATGAAATGGCCCCAGCATTTTTGGAAATTATGAAACAACCCTTAATTTATAGATTTGCATTTTAGCCTAAAATTTCTAGAATTTCATTTTTATCCATAAATTCTAAAATTACAGATTTTCCATAAATTTTAAGAACTTAAAAATTTAAGTCCTAAAACTTAATTCTACATAATTTATCCTAACTCCTCAATGCTTTAAAGTGTGTGACCTATTAAGTTCATTATTATGATGATAATGGAGATAGTGATAGACTTCACAATTTTAGAATCTACATAAATTAACCTAATTTATTTATTCTCAATTAACTTCTTAATAAGAAATTAAGATCCATAGATCAAAACCGGCATCTACCTGTTAGGGTTGGTGCTCGGAGTGCCAAT
>SKCR01006381.1:0-24904 GCA_019454045.1 Zanthoxylum bungeanum
GGAGAAAACCGTGAGGAAGAAAGAAAGAAAGAGAAGGAGAAAAGAAGAAGAAGATGAAGAAGAAGAAGAAGACGAAGAAATGGGAAGAAGAAAGAAGAGAAAACAAGGGTCCAAGGCCATTTACCAAACAAAGAAAAGAAAGGAAACCATGAAAGACAATAGGGACTTTAGAAAACAAGGAAAACAGGTAAGAAACCCATTTGACCCATTTTCTTATATTTTGGAGATTTTAAGTATTGATGATTTAAGTAGGTTAATTGGCTTGGATGTGATGATGAATGAATAATTATAGTGTTAAAAATGGTGATTTAGGTAGAATCCCCAACTTACTAAATTTTGGGAATAACTTGATAAAGTGTTTAAGATGGATTAGAAATTGAGTTATTGCTAAATTGGTGGTTTGATGTGTGTTAAATTAAGTGTAAGATGATGTATTGTATATTGGTTTGTAGTATGGAAGCATTGATATGTAATGGAGTTGGATGAATTGAGCTTTGGATGAGATTGGAAGAAGAAAATAGAACCCTCGAATTCCAGTACGCGTCGCGACGCAAGAAGGATTGCGCATCACGACGCAAGAAGAAAATGACGATTGGAATTTAGGCATTGCGTGTCGCGACGCAAGATAAAATTTTTCCTAAATCAGTTTTAAACCCCCAGTTCCACCCTAGCGCGTTTGAGACCACCCTTAGGGTCTCGTATCAGTTTGAACACATATCCTAGATCAAATTATGATCATCATAAGCCATGTGTATATAATATACGGATGAATCTTTAAGCATTAAAAGTATCAAGGTTATTTTACTACGTTGATTCTAATTAAGTTCTGAACATAGGTTATCCCTAGGAACCGCATTCTCATTCGACCAAACATCCAGTGCCAGCGAGACTCAAACACAGTGAGTGAACACCTTTCCCATTAAACTAACTTTTATTTCAGTATTGTTGTTTCAGACTTATATTTTCTTGCTTTAGGGCGTTAGAAGATTTATTTACAGCTATTTCATACAAAGTTATATTTCAGAAAGAAGCTGTTTTCAGAATATATTTTGTACAGTTTTGAAATTCAAAGTATGAGTTTTTATGTTTTTCGAGGCAAGAGGGAAAAACTCACCCCAGTATGTAACTTGAGATATAGTTGGAATTGACGGATACTGAGGACATGTGCACATATAGAGGACTAAGGGGACGACGATACGTAACGCCCCTAGATCCTAGTTTCAGAGCCAGGAAGGCGGCATAGGTTCGTGTACCTGGACTCTAATTCAGAGCTTGGGTGGTAGCATAGATCCGCATCCCCAGGTCTAGTTTGTGGCTTCGGGGACGCGATACGTAATGCCCCAAAACCACCAGTTTCAGAGACCCGGTTGAGTTATTCCCGAACACGCCCAGTTGAGTCATTTTCCTGGGCGTAGAGCACCACTAGTTTCAGAGACTGTAGTGGCATGCTTTGGGGGACGACGATACATAACGCTCTCATATGTCAAGTTTTTCAGACAGAGATACATATTTTAGATAGAGTTTCCAGATTCCAGATACAGTTTTCAAAAGAGCTTTTAGAAAAGAAAGCTTTCCTGAAATAGATGTTTATAAGAGATTTTTAAAAAGAAGTTCAGAGTTTTAAAAACAAAAACCAGTTTCCTTAAGAAGTTATTTTATGAGTTTTCGGTTTTAGGGCCAAATGTTTTTATAATAGTTTTTCGTTTTTAGTCCACACACTTAGATCGTATATCGATCTAACCCCCACTATAGTCTTTATGTTTTGCAGGATTCTCGGAGAACGAGCTCGGAAGGACGGATACTGATGCAGTCACTTGGGTTGGAGTCCACCAGTTCAGAGTCGAGTCAGAGTCAAAGTAAAGTTGTATGCATTAATTAGTGTTATATAAGTCACTATAGGTATCCATTAAAGAGATGTAAATAAAAGTATATTTTAATAAACAGTTATATGTAATAAATGTTTTTCATGATGTTAAGTTGGGCCATGGTCCCTGAGCATGACTTTTCATTTACACAGTTCAATAATATAGAATATAGTCGAAAGTCAGAGGCTTATATGGTTAGTAGTGATATCCCCTACCGGTAACATCTCCCAGACTTGGGGATGTTATAATAGGTCTATTCTTATATTCTTCTACGGATTTCTAATGACTCGGTTTATTTGTGGGTTCTACGACATTTGATCAATTTGTGAACTTCTACTGGTCTAGCAAGCCTTACTCTGACTTACCTTAATCTTCATTGATCTTTATTCTAGGTGGTCTGTCTTTTAAGGTCCTTTTGTTTCTTGAAATGGACTCCCGTTGGGTTTTCTTACGGTCGTCTATACTCATGCTAATAGGAACTGCTTACATCTCATTTGTCATTTTCTTTATGCCTCAGGGAGCTTCTTCCCCATTGTTATAGTACTTTATGTCCTGATAGAGCCTATTGCTCATGTATGATGGGTATGAGATAGACTCTATCAGAATAACTTCCTTAAATGGTACCTTGAAGGATTGATGATCGAGGTAGTTCGAGGCCTTATCTATTGGATCCCTTGGCCAGAGAGACTACCTGTTGTTTCAGTCACCACTCATCTTGTTTGCCTACAGGTCTGAGTTCGGAAAATCTAAAGTCTCTCTAGCTCTATAGCATTTTGCATCCATTAGAAGGTTCCACGATCGTCCTTGTCTTTCTTACTTCTTCTATCTTATAACGGTACTTGATTATTCGGGGAACTTGCTATATATACGAGATGGTTAAGAAAAAAATATTGGATCGACTTGGAGGAATTCTTCTGAGGAAGAAAGGTATCTCGCTCAAGGGAAAGAACCTTTTCTTAGATCTACTATGCTTTTTATTTAGTTTTAGTCTTGCTACACTATTCTTTACTACAAACTCTTGTATTTGCCCTCTATTATCTAACTTCGTGTCTCCAATTCTTATTACTACAGATTTCAGCATCTCTTATCTATTTCTATTCCTCTATCTCTATTTACTCCCTATTGCTTAGATATTTACCTTCTGTATCTTACTCTGTTTCCTATCTTTTTCTTTCTCTTCCTATTTTCCTGGGTGGGTACTCTTGGGACTTTATTACATATATGAAGTACTTAAAGATCGCTAGCTCAGTTTGAAGGAGTGTTCTGAGAAGGGCATGGATCTTACTTCTAGGCACTCTGTTACTTTCTCGGGATTTTCTATTCTTCTGTATATTCTTGGGAAAATATCCTCAAATCTATCTGCCTTATTCCATCTCCTTACTATTCTTTATCTGTGGCTACCTATACTTTTATGCATTCCTTTATGCTTTCTTATAGCTTTCTTTTCTTACTTCCCTGATAACCTTTCTTAAAATCCTACTGTCTGGTTCCATAGCTCGTTTATTCTTCTGGTATTAGATCGGTATAACTTCAAGAAGATTTCTTAACTTGTATCTAAAGTGTAATTATTCTTATGAGGAATACTATTTGAACGATCTAAGAAGGCTTACTAACCTGTCTATGGAACTTTGAGGACGTACTCGAGGATCAGATACTGGAGAGGTAGTGCCTCACATACGAGTATCCCGGACATACTGTGTATACCAGACCCCATCACTCTGCCCACTGCAGTCACTGACTCCCTAGACCATGCTCTGATACCATCTTTGTAACATCCCCTATCTGAGAGATGTTACCAGCAGGAGATAACTGTACTAACCTCATAAGCCTCTGACTATTTAACCATAATAGAAACTAAAATACTTTTCTTTATATGACTATACTTTGTGTAGGACTGTAGCCCAACTCAAGAACAAAGAAAACAGACTCAATATTAGTTACTGTATTTAATATTAACCATTTTACAATGACTACACACGACCATGACTTATAAAAGACTCATACTTGACTATAACTGGACTGTCACTATGTCTCTGACTCATACTGTGGACTCCATCCCTAATGAATGCATCAATATCCGTCCTCTCGAGCTCGTCCTTAGAGGATCCTACAAAACATAAAGACTGTAGTGGGGGTTAGATCGTTATTCGATCTAAATGAGTGGACAAGAAAACTGAAAAACTCAAATCAAATCATTAGGTCTTTAAAACTAAAGTTTTAGAAAAACCACTTCATATGAAATCTATTTTCTGAAACCTCAATCTGAAATATCTTTAATAAAACTGATCTTTCTGAAAATTGCTTTTGAAACTCTGGTTTTCGAAAACTATTTTCTAAATTTGATTTCTAAATACTATGTATTAAAAATTTGAAAACTGTGAGCTGCTCTGTATCTGAAAAACCTTGACGTATCAGGGAGTTATGTATCGACGTCCCCCCCATACGCCTAACTGTAGCCAGCAGTGTAAATCCATGACTTTGGGGCATTACATATCGTCGTCCCTTAAAACATGCCATTACTGTCTTTGAAACTGATGGTTTTGGGGCGTTACGTATCGCCGTCCCCCAAGCCACAAACTAGAACTGGGGGTGCAGATCTATGCTACCACCCAAGCTTTAAACTATAGTCCAGGTACACGAACCTATGTCGTCATCCTGGCTCTAAAACTATGATCTAGGGGAGTTACGTATCGCCGTCTCCCTAGTCCTCTACATGTGCACATGTCTCTGTCCGTCCAAGCTGTCTCAAGTTACATACTAGGGTGAGTTTTTCCCTCAAGCCCCGAAAATCATAAAATCAAATTCTGAAAACATTTCTTTCTCTCAAACATATCATAGAGCATAATCTTTCATGAAATAACTGTAATGAAAATCAACTAACATCCAAAGTGTAAAAGTAAGTCTGTTATCAAAACAGTAAAATGAAAATCAATTTAAAGAAAGAGTGTCCACTCACTGTTTTGGGATCTGGCTGTTCTGGAGTCCTCGTCGAAGGAGATTGTGGTTCGTGCGCACAATCAATGATTGGGAACTTAATTAGCATCAACTTAGTAGAATAGTCTTCAATATTTTTCAACGCTTAAAGATATATCCATAAATCTATATACATAAGTTTTATGACGATCATAATTTCAATATAAGATATGTATTCAAACTGATACGAGACCGTAAAGGTGGTCTCTAACATACTATGGTGGAACTGGGGGTTTAAGATTTTGGGGAGATTCTGTGTCTCGTGTCGCGATGTGAAACGCCCAAATTCCAGTCACATTTTCCTCTTGTGTCGCGACGCGCAGTCCTTCTTAGGTCGCGACGCGACCTGGGTTTACAGAATTTCGTTTTCTTCTTCCAAGTTCATCCAAATCTCAAAACATCCAACTCCACTCAATATCAATGCTTCCATACTACAAACCAATATACAATACATCATCTTACACTCCATATAACATACATCAATCTTCCATTACACCAATAATCAATTTTTAATCTTTTTTATGCACTTTTACCAAATCATACCCAAACTCAACAAATTGAGGTTTATCAATATTCTCATTGTTTCAAAACAAAAAATCATACAATCATCATCATAGCCATGCTCACAACATAACACAAGCATCAAATCATCAAACGTATCATTTAAGTGAAATTTGGGTTTTGGGTTTCTTACCTCTTCCTCTTAATTTCCCAAATCTCCATGGTTGCCAAGCTCCTTCATTCTTTGTTTCTTACTTTTTTATCATTCTTTTTCTTTTTATTTTCTTTCTTCTTCTTTTTCTTTTTTTTTTTTTCTTCTTCTTTTTTTCTCACGGTTTCTTCTTTTCTTGTTTCTTTGTTTCAATTTTTTTTAGTGATGAGTGAATAGTGAACTCCTTATATAGGGAGGGGTGTATGATATTTGGAAATATGGAGAAAAATGTAGAAAATTCTAGAAAATTTAAGATTTTTCTTTTTAAGCCCGAAATCACTTTTCATCTGAATTTGGACTAGCTTATGTTCCAAATTTGGGAAAATGTTCAACTTGGAAATTGTAGGTCTCAATCTCATCTTTCTGACGATATAAAATTCAAAAAAATCATAGATCGTATGAAAAAGTTATGCCACAAATACCATGGGTGGTCAAAAGAAACACGGTACAGTCTCGTCCTGGAACTTCGAGAAATTTATCGATTGTCCTTAAAGTCATTCCACGAGCATTTTTGAGTCCCAACATAATTTATTTTACAAGCCTTCATCCTGTACGTAATAGTATCACTGTAGGCAGTAGTAAAAATTACCGGTCGTTATAGCTCTGAGCACCAACCCTAAAACCTTATAATTTTATAAGTGTCATTGTGTAGAGTTATCAACATATAAAAAGTAAAATTGAAGTTGACTATGAAACCTATAGCACAAGTAACGCTCCAATCTTTTTGGTAGTATCCATTTATGGCTCACCAACCAATATTTTTGTTCCTGTCAATGAAAGTCTTTCTATCCAAAAAATGAATATACCCTTCCCCACGTTGTGATCATTTCTAGAACAATAAAGCTTTATAGCATAAGTAAAAATAAGGTATATGGCTAAGGCATGAAAGTTAGCCCCTTAATCATATAAATCTCTTGCATTGTGATTGATAAGCATAATAGAAGTTCGAGACACTACTCTTGTTCTTTTGACTCTTCTCAATAAAAGGCCAAATAAGCCCCAACCATAAGTAATTACTTCTTTCAAGTACTGGTACTTCCTTCATATCCAAGGTTTTGATTCTTGAAAACCAACTCGATGTTGGGTCTTCTAGGTCAAACCAAGATCAAAATTAAGCATATAAACGTGTGAATACATCAATGTAAAGTTACAGAAATACTAACTTTGATCGGATTTTAGATGCGATGAACACAAAAAAAAATTCTGCTCCAAGCTTTTCTTCTTGTGAGATTCGGCCATGCCCGCCTTTGCAATTGGTCTTCAAGCTCCAAGCTTTGTGAATGATTCCATGCTAAAGAGTTGGTTTCCCTATCACATTTGTAAGACTCCTTGTGTGCTAGCACTTGTAAAAATTTGCCACAAATCTTCCAATTTTTCCTCTTGAAATTCGGCCAAGCCTTGATAATTTTGAGAGGAAAAAAAATCTGCACTTTGGGCGTGAGAGAAGGATGAGAGAGAGAGAGAAGAAAAATTGTGTTATTTTCTTTCAAAAACCAAATTAAATGATATACAAAATATTTGGTATAAGTCATTCAATTCTTACACATATTTGGTGTGTTGGACAAGTTATCACCAACCCACCAAAACACATCAACATAAAGTGACTGGTGATGTGACTTGTGGGCCCCACTTGATTCAAAATCTGAGTGGGCCCGCAACACATCCCGGGCTCGGGTTCACTAATTCCGAATTAACTAACTTTCCGTTGTGATGTAATTAAATCAAATTTAATTAAATAATTATGCCTAGCAAAATTACTATTCAAGTCGCTAGCGAATTAATTCTAAATTAACTCGTTTGCCCAAATTAAAATCCAATTTAATTCCGCGTCGAAATCTAATTTTGTTTAATATATTGAATATATTATTTTATCGATTCATTCCAAATTAATCGTCCTCCTCTCTCTTTAAATAGTTTTCTCCCATATAAAATATCTCTGCAATTAATCCTAGATTAATTTTCTCTCTCTTATCTTAATCCCAGATTAATTATGTGTGAGTAATACGTCATCGGTGAATCTTCAGGAAGTGACCCATGAGAACCCTGGATATGTTGGCAGTAAATCCGGTCATCGGACTATCCGAACACGTACGTACCTAGTACTACTTTTTTACCCGATTTACAAGACATGGTTGGCTTCTAGCAAAGCACCGTGCCTACCCAATTCTCCAGAAATATTCTTAAAGGAATATATAATCTGTATCAGGCGTAGTATACGTAGTATTGCGTATTGCGATCCAGTATCGGATGTCCGTGCTAGGCCTGGGGCTGGATTGTGTTTGCCCCGTACGAAGCCATATATCGGATCTCTAGGAACTAGTCTCTATAATCGGATAAACATGACCTAGTCATATTATCCCGATAGCTGTAGCATATAAGAGTACCAGTTCCGTATCCTACGTGACCATCATCTCCATATAACTGGAGTGATACTTCCATCTTGACATCACACCCAATACACTACGATTCTCAATATCCCCAGAAAGGCATACACAGAACCTTTAAAGCCCTGGATGACCAAAACCAGAGTATATTGATTGTCGCAAGTATTAACGATGCAAGTCTCAGTTAAGACCAAATACACCTACCCTGATTCAGACTTCCATAGACACATAGTCATACTACCAATGGAATTCCGAGGGGTCTATCCAGAGCGAAGCTGTTTCCGTACCATCGGTAAAAACAACCTCCTATTACACTTGCATGAGTATCCAATACCCAAATATATGAGAACATCGCGTTATGCTCCCACAACGCGCACAAGTGCAATACTAGTCTATTCCGCATTATCGATGTCCAATCTCGATAATACTACGACTATGGATATTTTAATGATTAAACCTTAGTGGATTAATATTGTCTCATATCTTATTAATCCGGTACTAATCATATGGACTTTTATCATTATGTATCTTGGTAACCAATTACAAATGATAAAAGAGCAATTTCCTTTTGTCACATAGTTAATTTGTACAACAACACCATGTTCTGTACAATAGTGATGCTATGGGTCATAATTGTCCAACAATCTCCCACTTGGCCTATAGCCAATCACTCAAGTTCTTACACCTGAACTATGTACGGTTCACTCAAACTTCTGCTGAGAAATGGCTTTCGTCAGCGAATATGTGTTATCATCTGATGCGATTTATTCGATCATCACATCGCCATGATGTATGATCCGACGAATCAGATGAAATATTGAAGTATATACTTGGATCGTTGATGAGACCATTAATTCTTTAGCCTGTGCTGTAGCCTAGCTCAGCTGTACAGAACTACTCCTAATCTAATTAGGATTATATAGATCCAAAGTGCTTCTTTTGCTGCCTCAGCTGCAGCAATATCCGCTTTTTTGTTTATTCGGCAACAATATCTTGCTTGGAAGATTTCCAGCTCACTGTTCCGTTATTCAAAACGATATAGTACCCTTATTACGACTTATAGTCATTTTTTTCGGTGGAAACTTGCAAAAGTGAACCCAGTCACTTCAAGTTCTCATTCTCCATAGCTTAGAAAAGCATCCTTAGTTCATCTAAGATACTTAAGGATGTTCTTAACATCAATCCAGTGACTATCACTTGGATTGGCCTGATTGTGACTTCATATGCTCAAAGCATATGAGACACCAGGTCGCGTACATATCTTTCAATGTACGAGTTCTCGGAGAGTGCCAACAACTTTTAGATCTATCCTAGTAGATCCTTATTCCTAGAATAAAGGTTGTTTCTCCCAAGTATTCTACGGAGAATTTTCATGAAAGCCAAGCTTTCACCGATTTATTATGGGAATGGTCATTTCCAAGAAATGAATATCATCATTCTTTAGGACAATCACTGTCAGTGCGCTCCCACTAACCTCTTATATACACAAGAATCATTTTGTTTTGAATTAAATCATATACCATTATGATTACATCAAAACGATAGTTCCAAGAACACAATGCTTGCTTCAATCCATAAATGGATCGATTTAACTTGCAAACCTTGTTTGCTTGTTTTGGTACAACAAAACCGTTAGGATGTTGTAAACATCCTCCAAAAGGTTTCCTTTAAGGAAACGGTTTTTGACGTTCAGCTGCCATATTTTCATAAATGAAACTTCAGCATTAGCAAGCATTATCCAAATGGATTAACCATGGCAACGGTAAAAGGTTTTGTCATAATCGACACAATGTTGATAACGATACCTTTTCGCTACAAGCCTAGCTTAGTACGTTTGTATGTTGCCATCCATGTTTGTCTTCCTTGAAAAATCATATAGTACCAATAGGCACAATGCCTTCCGGTACTTCAACGAGTGTCCAAACTTGGTTGGTATACATGGAATCCATTTCGGACATCATGGCACTTTTCCATAATAGGGAGTCGATACCTTGTATCACTTCCTTGTACGAAGTCAGTTTGTCTTCCTCAATAAGATTGACATCTTCATGAGGTGAGATCAGAAACCCATACCTCCCAAGTTGTTTTCTGACTCTCTCCGACTTATGCAGTTCTTGTGTATTCAAAGATTATTGGTATAGTTTCATCCCTGATGAACTATTTTTGTTCCATAAAGGAATCGGTGCCTGGAACAGTATTACTCTGATTTTCATCGAGTTTTACTTTCCTCCCACTTACCACTGCATATAGGTATTCCTCTTAGGAAAACCGCATGGAGAGCAACAATTACATTGTTCTCTTGTGAGTTGTATAAGTACTATACTTTGGTTTCCATAGGATAACCTACAAATAGGCACTTATCCGATTTGGGTTCTAGTTTGGTATCATCCAAACATATGCCTAGCATTCCTAAATCTTCAGGAATGAGAAAACCCGGTTTCTTTCCTGTCCATATCTAATATGAAGTCAGTCAAACGGATTTTCATGGAACCTTATTCAAAATAAGTATTGCACTGTTTAATGCGTATCCCTAAAAGGAAAATGGTAGCTCATAGCGACTCATATTAACCTTACTATGTCTAACAAGATTCAGTTTCTCAGTTCGGACACACATCAATTGAGGTGTTCCGGGAGGAGTCCACTATGAAAGAATACTATACTCTTTCAAGGTAATCGAGAAACTTATTTCTTAAGTATTTCCACTATGGTCCAACCGTAATGTTTAATACTTATGCCGATATGTTTTTATACTTCGTGTCGAAACTCTTTGAATTTATCAAAAGTTTTCGATTCGTGTTTCAAAAGAAACAGATAACCATAACGCGATGCCATATCCGTAAAGGTTATGAAGTGTTCATATCCACCCCTAGCCTAGCTAGATATGGGCCCACTTACGTCACTATGAATGAGGGCTAACAGATCGGTGGCACTTGCACTTTTACCAAGTTAAAGATATTTTAGGCACTTTGCCTAATAAACTAGATTCGTAGACATTATTTGAATTAGAATCAAAATGTCCTAGTATCCACTCTTCGAAAGTGTGGATATACGAGTCTTGTTAATTGTCCCAGACAACAATGCCACAAATAAGTCTCATCTGATTAATTCAGTTTGAGCTATTTATTGTCATGTTATACGTTTGAGATTCATTTATATTCAAAATAAATATTGTTATTCACATCTAATGTGTTTATCTTAATATCATCTTATAAAATAAAACACTTTAGTGTTCTAGATTATAAAGGTATACCCCAACGAGTTATACTCTGATATAGAGATAATGTTTCTTGTTAAACTAGTTACATTATAACAGTTTTAATTTAAGTACACACCCGAAGGGTAGTCCTAAACTTATGTCTCTACGGTTAAAACAGCGACTCTCGTCCCGTTTCCGATTCGCAGATCAATCTCTTCTGAAGTCAGTATCCTGCTTATCAGCAGATTCTGCACATCAGTACATATCTATGTACCACATCTAGTATCAAAAATCCAATTTGAAACTAATAGCGAACATGTTTATGATAAACATATTTGAAGTCGAGCCTTGCCCGTCTTCATTACCTTCATGTCTGCCTTGTCCATACGGCAGTCACACTTCCAGTGACCCCGCCCGTTTGCCACAGTTTAGGGTACAATCTAATGTAATGATTACTATAGTCTAACTATAAAATTAACTACAATTTGATTAGTTAAATTCAAATATATTGATTACTATAATTCAATTATATAACCAATTATAAATGAAGTAGTTTGAATACAATCCAACTTGTTTAATGAAAACAACAATTGAATATTAGTCCAACTAATATATATAAATTTTTAATGAAGAAAAATGAAATGAACGCGATTTGCAAGTATCTAAATGAAATTGCAAATTTAATACTTGCCTCCCACTATTTTTCGGCGAGCCTCTAACCTTCTGTGGAGTACTTGGGAAATCTAGTTTCCTAGTGGGCTAGGATCCCGTAAATAACACACAACCTTGATTTTGGCCAACAAGTTGTATGAAAATTAACTAGGTAGATCTCTAAGATCAATTGGATCCCATCCAATTTCTAGATCCAGTAGGTGGACCTCGAAGTCAGAAACATATATCCATTAAATGCCAATATATCCGATATATTCCCTAACCTTTTTCTTCTGAATCAAGTAAGCCTTGGCTTTTGCTCAACAAGCTTAATGAAACCAGTTAAGCGTGACCCATTGACAGTGGGAAAGCTTCGTATCGAGGCCGATAAATAAGAAGTGACCTTGACTTTGGCTAACAAATCACAACTTGCCCAAGACGTACGATATGGAACAAAGCCTTCATGATTCAAACATATCCGCGATGGACAAAGTTCTTGACTTTGGCCAACAAACCCATCCAATCTTGGATCTGAGAGAGAATCACTCAATGGAAGGAAAAAACGCTTAATATAAAATGAGGGTTTTTTGCGATTTGGCAACCAATTTATTATCTTTAATTAGGTCTCATCATACACCGTTAAACATGCATTCTAAAATCATAATAAGGCGCGAATAAATAATAATAATATGTGGATGGATATTTAATAAATTGTTCCTATAACAAATCTCTCTCTTCCTCTCCCCGGCTAGCACAATTCTAATTTCTACCCAATTACATAATACAATAAAGAAAACTCATTAACATTGAGGGGAATTGGTGAGAAGAGAATTACAAAGAGTCAAGAAATAAAGGCTGGACAAGCAGGTCCAATTTAATAAATTCTAAATTTATTACAACAATTTCCAAAATTGCCCTCACACATCTAATATCCATCCGATATACATTATTCATACAATACATCCATGTATTCACACAAAGCATGTTATTTAATCAATCTAATCCAATTAATTAATCTTTTAATTAAGTGATCATCCAATGTTCAAACAACGATTTGATTTGCGCGAGTCCAACTCGTTTAAGAATAAGTACTCAAAGTGCGTATTCTTGAATTATATCGAACTATAATTTTAAATCCGATTTAATTGTATTCAATACTAATTCATATTTAATTCCAAATTAAATAATTACACTTTATTAATGTGCCTTTACGACTTAGATTCTAAATCTAATCTTAATGGGTCTCAAAGGCCTAATTAACATCCAATGTCAATTTAATTAAAGTCCAATTGGCTTTTAATTAATTCATAAGGCATGGCCTTTGGCCAAAATGGGTCAAACCCAAATGCCAAGGCCCAATAAAGGAATCACCCTATTTGCAATAAAATTAATTTCGGCCCATTAGGCCCAATTAAATTTAAAAGGCCCATTTATTATATTTGGATTTTATGGAATGGTTTTAGGCACAATTTGGATCCAATCCAATTGTCCTAAACCAACTTGGCCCAACCAAGTCCATAAGTCCCAAATATAACAACATTAGCCCAATTCCAAATTAATGACTAATTTATTAAATTGGTGTTTTGAAAATGTTAATTTAATTAATTAATCATGCTTTATCATTTTCAATTCATGTCCAAAATAATTGAAGTAAAATCAAGTCATAACATGGTCCTAATACTCACGGCAATCATGCATTATTATATCCAATTTTTTATTTTCAATCCAATTAAATCAAAAATCAATATACTCATGCATTTAAACACATCCAATGGTCTAAAATCAAAAATCACCATGAGCTTCTAGGGTTCTACATATTCGGCCAAGCTATATAAATTAGGAGAAAATTTATCCAATTCATTTTCTCAAAATTAATCATGCATAACTCTAAGTTATCATAATCTAAGCTCAACCAAATCATCAATTTGAAGAAATCATGCTCCAAGCAAAATACCCAAATTCAAGTTTATGAACCTAATTCATTTCATGCTTAATTTGGCGCTCTGATACCATTGTTGGGTTCTCTAAGAACCTGTGAAGGATCTATTTAAGCATAAATTATGTGAATACTCAAAGTAAGATTGCTGAAAAAATACTTACATTGGTCGGCAATATGGATGTGGAGATAACAAAAATTTTGCTCCTTTTTGTAGTGCTCCAAGCTCCTCTTTGTATCAATGGTTTAGCTCCAAGCTTGAATATTTGAATTCCAAACTCAAGGGGATAGTTTCCCTATCACCTTTGTTAACTCCATTGATGTGCTAGCATGCTTGATTTTGAATCAAAAATCATCAAACATGAACCCTAAGTTCACGCCACTTTTAGAGAAAAAGAGATGAGAGTTTCGGCCTTGGGCTAGGGGGAGAGAGAGAGATTAATTTTTTTACTTGTTTTGATTTTGTTTTATGTATATTTGATTTCCAAAATCAAAAACAATTTACAAAAATCAAGTTGGTAAAAAGTCTTTCACAAATCAAACTTGTCTAATTTACAAGTTACCAACCACTACCAACTCCTATCACTTAAAGTGATAAAGTTGACTAGTGATGTGACTAGGTGGGCCCCACCTTAATTCAAAATCCAAGTGGGCCCATTAAACACATTTCGTGCTCGGGTTCGTTAATTCTGAATTAACGAATTTTCCGTTGCTACTTAATTAAATCAATTTAATTAAATAATAATGTCTCGCAAAATTATTAAGAAAGTCGCTCACGAATTAATTCTAAATTAATTCATTCTAAATTAATTCTTCAGGATTAATTCCGCTATGAAATCTAATTTCATTTAAAATATCGAATATATTATTTAATTGATTAATTCCAAATTAATCGTTCTCTCTCTTCTTATCGAATTTTATCCCAGATAATTTCTTGCCGTAATTAATCCTAGATTAATTTTCTCTCTCAAAATTAATCATAGATTAATTATGCTCGAGTCATACATCATCGGTGAATCTTCGGGAAGCGACCCATGAGATCCCTGGATATGTTGGCAGTAAATTCGGTTGTTGGACTATCCGAACATGTGCGTACCCGGTACCACGTTCTTACCGATTTACAAGACATGGTTGGCTTCTAGCAAAGCACCGTGCCTACCCAATTCTCCAGAAATATTCTTTTAAGGAATATATAATCTTTGTCAGGTGTAGTATACGAAGTATTGCGTATTACGATCCAGTATCGGATGTCACATGCTAGCTTGTGGATAGAATTATGTCTACCTCGTACGAAGCATATATCGGATCTATGGTAACTAGTCTCTATAATTGGATAATCATGACCTAGTCATATTATCCCGATGACTGCAGTACTTAAGAGTACCAGTTCCGTATCCTACGTGATCATCATTTCCATATGACTGAAGTGATACTTCCATCTTGACATCACACCCAATACACTATGATTCTCAGTATACCCAGAAGAGGCGTACACAGAACCTATTAAAGCCCCGGGCGACCAAAACCAAAGTATACTGATTGTTGCAAGTATTAGCGATGCATAGCGATGCAAGTCTCAGGTTAAGACCAAATACACCTACCCTGATTCGGATTCCCATAGACACATAGTCATACTACCAATGGGATTCTGAGGGGTCTATCCAGAGCGAAGCTGTTTCCCTACCATCGGTAAACATAACCTCCTATTAAACTTGCATGAGTTTCCAATACCCAAATATATGAGAACTATGTCGTTACGCTTCCATAATACGCACAAATGTAATACTAGTCTATTCCGCATTATCGATGTCCAGTCTCGATAATACTACGACTATGGATATTTAATGATTAAACCTTACGTGGACTAATACGGTCTCATATCCTATTAATCTGGTACTAATCATATGGAATTTTATCATTTATATATCCCGGTAATCCAATTACAAATGATAAAAAAGCAATTTCCTTTGTCACATAGTTAATTTGTACAACAACACCATGTTCTGTACAAATAGGGATGCTATGGGTCATAATTGTCAAACACTAAGCTATTAATTTTATGAGGTCAAATGATTACTAGTATCCAACAGATTAATTGACTGGGTGGTGACTTTAAACTTCAAAACAAGTAAATAAAATTGCGCAAAAGTAAATTAAGTGAAATTCAATATTAAGAAACTATCCAGGGTTGTGATTTCTTCTAATATCTAATTAAAGATAAAGTGGTTATTTCATGTTTGTGTAATATATTGGTTTACTAACCTGAAACACGAAATTATAAAAAATCCTCTGTCGCTGGTCAGATGCAAACGCCCAGTATAACCCAATTGAACCATATGTCTATGTCAACCAAATTACTTGGATTCATTAAGATTAAGTTCCAATTATGGTTACCCCCACCCGACATGTATATGTCTATCCTATAAGGAAATCTATTAAAGGGTTATCTATCCTCAAGGAAGATCATGAGCTATTAAGTCTAAGGCTGAAACCTAAAATTCCTTTGTCAAGTTTATTTTAGAGTTACCAGATCAATCTTATTATAGGCCAGTTAACAAGACGCATTAAGCGTAAGACTTAATAAGTAAACCTTTAAATTACCCAAACTATAAAATAACCCTGTATAAACCGGTGTTATTGGAATTTATCACAACCCCAGATAATGGGCTTAGCTATGACACATATTTAGAACTTGTAAAAACTTAAATAAAATAAAAGACATAAAATAAAATGCTGGAAAGGAAATAAAGAAAATTACAATAAAAGAAAATGCTAGGTGTAGGCATTGCATTTTTGCATATCAGCCCAATGATGAGCCTCGAATGGAGGCACTACTTTTTAGTTGCGGAAGTTGAGGAAAGCGGTCGTCGGAAGGGAAAGGTCAAGAGTCGACATTTTTATTGGATTTGGTTCGCTTGTTCAAGTTTCAGGTTCGCTCGTTCGGTCTCAGTTTTGAAATCATCCTTGGCCCAAAGCCCTCGCAAGCAACATTTCCTTGGCCCAAACACCAAGCCCACCTAAACCAAAAATACCCCACGTCCAAACCTATTTCACATGCCCATTTCCACTTTTCCATAAACCAATTACACAAAATGCCAAATCCACCCCACTTTCCAAAACACTTTCAAATAAACAAATCTGCACCCATTCCTCATATGCCTACTCCCACATGTATCACCTCCCATCACACACTAAATAATAAATAAACTCCAAACACCAACCACCAAGAAATAAAAATCCAAAATAAGCCCATAGCCAAGCCCATACAGCTCACGTCTTTCACCAAATAATGAACAACAAACCCATTCCTACAACCATTATTCCCCTGCACCCTGTCCACGCCATTAGCCTCAACTTCACCCACTCCTCTGCAGCAGCCCATACACTCGGTCCCCCTCTCTCTCACTTCAAAACAATATAAACCCTGATGTCTCTCTTTCACGCAGGGGGATGATCTTCACGGCAATCACAAAATCAAGACAAAAACCTAGCTAGCATTCACGCAGCAGCCTGGCTCCCTCACTAATCGTGACTCACAAATAACCTTCACAAATGACCTAAAACCATCACGCCTAAACTGCCCTCATATTCTTCTCGCAACTCACAAAAAAAAATGACACAAACAAACCCTTAACACTAGCCTCTGACCTCCATGATCTTCCTCATGCAAGCCCCCTGACCGAGCTCGTTCACGCATACACTCACAACATCACTCATCATACCTCACGTCCCATTCTCTCTAAAAGAACCCTCACTTCAAGCCCCATGCAGCCCTCTACATGAAGAAACAAACCCACACTACCCCTCATTCTTCATGCAATAACACAGCCACTCCACTTGTTTCACGTTAATAGCTCCCCTTCACGCAGAAAGTCCTCCATTCGCCACAAAACGCTCACGCAGAAAGCCCTCCATCACCACAAAACCTTCTCGGCAACAACCCAAACACTCAGCAGAACAGAAACCCCTTCACCGTTTCACACAGACCACACACTGCCACGTCTCCTCCTCTCACACTCACATAAACCCTAAACTAATACCACCCCTCTGTCGGCAAGCAGCAGGCGATTCTCTGTCCTCCCTTCAAAGCACACAACACGCAGCAGCCTATTAAACACGCAATCAGCAGCCGCAACTCCTTCACGTAACCAGCTCCTCACGCCCTTAATTGCCATCTCCTCTCACCACCACAGCCCTCTACACGTGAGCCAACAAACAAAAAAGATGACCAGCCCTTAAGCCAACAACAAAGGCAAAGCAGCCTTTCAACAGCCCTACACTCACCGAGTGAGAACCAAGCTTCCCTCTAACCACGCACAGTTCCCTTCACATCTCCACAAACTGCCCTCATGTAACACCCCTTGCTTTGTCTCACGTATCCTTCCTCTGCCGACCAAACTTGCCTCACCAACACGCACAGAAACAGTTCATCCATGCAGCCCCCTAACCACGCACCTGCAATTCAAACCCCAGCAGCCCTTTACGCAACCAGAGACATAACAACCCTTGAGCCTGTCTTCACCGAGAACACAGCCTCTCCTCACTGCTCACGCTAAACCCTAGCAGCACCAACACGCCATTTACGCCCTTCAAACAAGCCAATAACCCTAACTTCACATGCCTAAACCGAAGCCCTCCATCCACAGAACATAAACCCTAAACTGAATCCTTCTCGCCATTCATCAACCATGGCCGAGAAACCCCACATGCACGTGTAATAAGGCCCATGCATACAGCCCCAAAAACCACGTGAACAACTGGCCACATATTCCCTAACCAAACGTGAAAATAGTAGCCAGAACCGAGAGCAAACAGCCCCCCTGCAGTCTCGAAAATTAGCTGCCAAAACTGAGAACAAATCGGCCCAAAAATAGACTAAAAAAAAACTGCAGTAAAAACAGAGAAAACAGCGAGCGGAAACCGCGAGTGAAAACGGACAAGCCAGTGGAAACAATGAAAAGAGTGAACCAGTGAAAACAGCGGAAACAACAGACCAGTGAAAACAGCAAAATGATATCCCTTCTGGCACCGTGGAACGCACTCTCGGAAAGTGACTTAAAAGGTAAGACCTGAGGGCACCCTTTTATTTATTATCCTTTATTTTTAGTTATTTTATTGTTTTATTTCGCATGATTATTGTGAATTTGTGCATGATGTGATTTCTGGGTGAACGAAATATGTGTTCTCTCTTGTGGTATATCGGATGGAAACCCGGAAGTAAATTCCGTAGCCAAATTCGAATGGACGGTATTGCAGTTTGCACTCGGGATACAATGCCACGTATCACTTGAGAGACACACGTATTTCGTTTCATCCAAACCTTGTATTTGAGCATGATTAGGTTGCTAGTATGTTGTTTACTCCTTAAGCATGATTAGGTTGTTAGTATGTTATTTCCATATGTATGTTATAGTTATTTACTTCGCAATAGGAGTTTTATCTATGTTTGTTTAGGTTGTTGTTTAGTTTTCATGTTTGATAATGTAACATGTTCGTTGTGTGATATTGTATGTTTACCTTTATGAACGTGAATTAGATCTAGGTTAATCTCAGACATGTATTTTGTGTAGACTTGGTTAAATTATTGCACAAATCCGTTCATTACAAGTGGCATAAGTAAGGGACCATTCCGAACCCAACGGTTTGAGGTCTTCCCTTGCGAGGGGTGAGTGCGGCCTTAAATCATTTTTCCCGGTTCACATCGGGTGGCGACTCTATTTTATTTCTCCGGTTTAGTCCCTCGCGGGCTACTCCATACTCCCGACCGGGCAGCGAGCCCGGAACAGCGTCGTCCAGTTTCTGTGTCCTACAGTCTGGCGACTCCACTGGGGATAGAGAATCGGCTCTGAAATAATGTCTTGTAATGTTTGGATTTGTGCTTTAATTAATCATGACTACTGTGGGTTTAAGGAGTTAATCAAATGCATTGTTTAGGCTAGGTGATGGTTGGTGTCTTCCTTCACTCACTACCTTTCGAGGAAAATCTGTGAAGGCACCTAGATAATCATTCACCTGTAGCTTGTTGTGATAGACTAGTTTGGATGACTCGTTATTTATTCCTGTCACCAAGCGATAAGAGCCTAAGAGGCTTGGGTACTTAAGTGAGCCTCGCTCCACCCTCCCTCTGGGGAATCTACAACCGGAAATCCATTCGACAGTTAGTCACACACCATAACTCGTTGGCACGTACCGTAAGGTATAAAAAGGGTGCGCTCACTTGGTCGCTCGAACCCTTGAGTAGGGAGTCCTAGTTGTGGGCAATCCTTCATCAGCGAGAGCCTTTGTTTACATTCTTTTAAACCTGCATGCGAACCCTAATTGTATGACCAATAGAAATCATTTCTTTTATGCTAGTGTTTGAGACCATCGTTATTTGGATTCAATTGGACTTTTGTCAAGAGATATGAACTGGTTGGGCCATTTAAACTGGAACGAGTTCGTGTCCTTTGATAATTGGGCCAAAAGCTTCTAAAATGCCGATGGGCCATTTTGTGTTTAGGCCTCTCATTATTTGAAGTCGTTTAGCCATGTTATCGCAAAAGTATAAACTTGTTGGGCCTTTTCAACTGGGACAAGTTTGCACCGCGCAATGATGTGATTGAATGCTTTAAAATGATGATAGGCCAACTTATATATGTATTTTCTGCATCTCATGCATACATGCATCATGTTAACCCTTTTGTCTTGAAAGCCATCCTAGATACCCGTTGGGTTAGAAAAGACCGAGCAGTCATCAAGGGAATTGGTGGAAGACCTAATCCAACGGGATAAGAAACCCATTCATGCATGTATGCATACACGTGACGTATTCTGCATTTCTTTTTATGTTTTGTGTTTGTTCTGTGTTTGCAGGTTCCAAATAAAAGAGAAGAACCAGCAGGAGAAAACTATAAGCAGACCCAGGGGGAGATCAGAGACATGAGTAGGCACATGGCGCCAAGGAGCACGATGCAGATCATCTAACCCGCCAGAAACAGGGAGTACCTCTACACTCGCATACGTGTGCATCATATGCACATGAATTTATTTGTTGTTTTGCCTTGTGTTCGCAGGTTTCGAAGACAGAAAAGAGAAAGCGGCAAAGACAAGCCAACTAGAAACAGCAAAAGCACAGTATCAGATTCGGGTAGTAATCTGAGGGTTGAGGCCCATTTGAGTTTGAGTTTCGGGTATGGATCTCGGGGGGCGAAGCCCATGCTGTCAGCAGCAAAGAGGAAGTATTCCTTGGAGGGAGTGAGTGTGAAAAAAAAAAGTCTTTGATAGTTGGACATATTTCCGGTGATGACATCGTGTGCTGTCGGGAGAAGCCTTAGAAACGAGAAGTGCAAAACGCGCTCTTATCTGGTATTCTGAATAGATTGATCTCAGTTAGACTCATGAATCACTTGATAAAGGTATCTCAACAGAAGAAGCCTGAGCGGTTGATGAGATGACTAGTTGAAGAGATGGTAGATCGGTGGATGACCGTTTGCCTAGATGTCCACCTTGATTTTCTTATGCTACGATATATGAGATGGTCAGAAATAAAAGAAAAGTCTCTGGAAAAAAAAAAAAAAAAAAAGACCGCCTATAACCGATAAGCGTGAAGCTACCCATGGGCGAGTATTAGGACCACCATGAGGAGAAATGCTACCTAAAGGGTAGGTGCGTCAGAAAAAATAAAGAAAAGAGAAAAGGAGAAAAGAAAAAGAAAAAGAAAAGAAAAAGTTCCGAATGAAAATGGAGAGATGATGCAGTAAAAGAAGACCATATCATGTTGAGTATGCCGAAGTAATCACATAATGTGATCAAGACATCCAGGTTGGTTAGACCCGCTGGTCCGATTCTCCGATGCGAAATCATCAAGTTGGCCGACTTAACGAATAAGCTGCGAAAGAACCTTAGAACACACACACTGGGAGTCTAGTTCAGATCACCCATTCAGAAGATTGGATTTGAGAATGTCGAGTACTTTGAAGGTTCTTTGGTTTTGACGCGAAGCATCCGTTGAGGACAAAAATATGTTTAGCTATCAAGATTATCTCGGAGAGAAGCACTACAATGTGTTGAAAGAGAGTATCATCATCATTAACAGACTTGCCGGGTATGGCACTATGGGGACGAGGCCCGCATTAGTTCAGCATCAGTTTCTGCCGTGTATGGCATTCTGGGGGGCGAGGCCCACATCACTATCAGTCTTTGCCGGGTACGGCATTCTGAGGGGAGGCCCACATCACTATCAGTCTTCGCCGAGTACGACATTCTGAGGGCGAGACACACATCACTATTAGTCTTTGCCGGGTACGGCACTCTGGGGCGAGGTCCACGTCATTATCAGTCTTTGACGGGTACGGCATTCTGGGGCGAGGCCCACATCATCAGCAGCATCATTGCCGAGTATCGAAATCTGGGGACGAGGCCCACATCACTATCAGTCTTTGCCGGGTACGGAATTCTGAGGGCGAGGCCCACATCACTATCAGTCTTTACCGGGTACGGCATTCTGAGGGCGAGGCCCACATCAGTATCAGTTTGGGGCGAGGCCCACATCAATATTAGTCTGGGGGCGAGGCCCATATCAGTATCAGTTTGGGGCGAGGCCCATATCAGTATCAGTGTGGGGCGAGGCCTATATCAGTATCAGTTTGGGATTAAGGCCCATATCAGTATCAGTTTGGGGCGAGACCCATATCAGTATCAGTTTGGGGGAGAGGCCCATATCATATAAGTTTGGGCCGAGGCCCCACATCGGTATCGGTTGGGGGGCGAGGCCCACATCAGCATCATGCATCCATGCATACATGCATACATATCACATACATATAATTTTTATTTTGTTCGCAGGATTGTAGCGGCGGTAAAAGACCCTCATCAAGTAACGATTCAAAAATGAGCCACCTCTATCAAGTAACAGATGCGAAAATGGCGCTCCAAAATGGAGCACACACACAACAGATGCCGAAAATGGCGCTCCAAAATGGAGCACACACACAAAAGATGCCGAAAATGGCGCTCCAAAATGGAGCACACACAACAGATGGCCGAAAATGGTGCTCCAAAATGGAGCACACACAACAGATGCCGGAAATGGCGCTCCAAAATGGAGCACACACAACAGATGCCGAAAATGGCGCTCCAAAATGGAGCACACACACAACAGATGCGGAAAATGGCGCTCCAAAATGGAGCACACACAACAGATGCCGGGGAATGGCGCTCCAAAATTGAGCACACACAACAGATGCCGAAAATGGCGCTCCAAAATGGAGCACACACAACAGATGTTGAAAATGGCGCTCCAAAATGGAGCACACACACAACAGATGCCGGAAATGGCGCTCCAAAATGGAGAACAGGCCGAAAATGGCACAACCAGACCAACTCAACTCAACACAGCAGGCAAACCATGTGGCAGCTGGCGAGCCAGGTAAGTAAAAATGCATTGCACGAACTTTGAAAAGACTGTCATTGTCACACACTGTACAGATCCCATCAAAGTGGGGGCAACTGTAGGCATTGCATTTTTGCATATCAGCCCAATGATGAGCCTCGAATGGAGGCACTACTTTTTAGTTTGGAAGTTGCGGAAAGCGGTCGTCGGAAGGGAAAGGTCAAGAGTCGACATTTTTATTGGATTTGGTTCGCTTGTTCAAGTTTCAGGTTCGCTCGTTCGGTCTCAGTTTTGAAATCATCCTTGGCCCAAAACCCTCGCAAGCAACATTTCCTTGGCCCAAACACCAAGACACCCTAAACCAAAAATACCCCACGTCCAAACCTATTTCACATGCCCATTTCCCCTTTTCCATAAACCAATTACACAAAATGCCAAATCCACCCCACTTTCCAAAACACTTTCAAATAAACAAACCTGCACCCATTCCTCATATGCCTACTCCTACGTGTATCACCTCCCATCACACACTAAATAATAAAGAAACTCCAAACACCAACCATCAAGAAATAAAAATCCAAAATAAGCCCATAGCCAAGCCCATGCATCTCACGTCTTTCACCAAATAATGAACAACAAACCCATTCCTACAAGCCCATGCACCCTGTCCACGCCATTAGCCTCAATTTCACCCACTCCTATGCAGCAGCCCATACACTCGGTCCCCCTCTCTCTCACTTCAAAACAATATAAACTCTGATGTCTCTCTTTCACGCATGGGGATGATCTTCACGGTAATCACAAAATCAAGACAAAAACCTAGCTAGCATTCACGCAGCAGCCTGGCGCCCTCACTAATCGGTGACTCACAAATAACCTTCACAAATGACCTAAAACCATTACGCCTAAACTGCCCTCATATTCTTCTCGCAACTCACAAAAAAAATGACACAAACAAACCCTAACACTAGCCTCTGACCTCCACGATCATCCTCATGCAAGCCCCCTGACCGAGCTCGTTCACGCATACACTCACAACATCACTCATCATACCTCACGTCCCATTCTCTCTAAAAGAACCCTCACTTCAAGCCCCATGCAGCCCTCTACATGAAGAAACAAACCCACACTACCCCTCATTCTTCATGCAATAACATAGCCACTCCACTTGTTTCACGTTAATAGCTACCCTTCACGCAGAAAGTCCTCCATTCGCCACAAAACCCTCACGCAGAAAGCCCTCCATCACCACAAAGCCTTCTCGGCAACAACCCAAACACTCAGCAGTAACATGCGCTCGATTGTATCATACATACAAAAGTAACATGCAGAATTCAAATTAACGATCGTCGGAAGGGGTACAGCTCCTCAACTTCTCGGTTCACTGGTTTAGCGTCCTAGCTCACTATTTTGCTGTTTTGCTTGCCGTTCGGTCTCCGTTCTGCTGTTGTTCGGTTTCCATTTTTCTGCTGTTCGGTCTCTGCTTTGCTACTCACTGTTCAGGTCACCTGTTTTGACGTTTCAACGAACTGTTTCGAGTGTTTTTCGTGGTTTTTAGTGTAGTTTTGTGTTGTTATTTCAAGGATTATAAGTGCAGTTTATGTTACTGTTTTAAGGGATTTTAGGGACTGTTTTGAGAGTGGTTTGGGCTGCTGTCCAGGCGTGTTTCAAATGGTGTTTGGGCTGCTGTTTGGAGGTATATTTTTGGTGATGGGTAGAGGTTTAGGGGGGTGCTGTTTTCGGTTATGGAGTGGAGGAGATGAAGGGAATTGTTTGTGTTCTTCTTGTTGCTACTGCCGTGAGTGGCTAAGGCTTCT